>BQNB010022493.1:43658-62941 GCA_026074375.1 Tanacetum coccineum | reverse complement strand
ATATTTTCCTTTTTCAAAAAACCTTTTTGTTTTTACACAAGTCAATAACTTATAAAAACAAACATAAATTAAACTACTAATACACATAACATTTATCTAATCACTTAACAATTAACACATGCAAATCATAAAACGATGATTACCATTATCGAATAATAAAACTATGTATATATTCACATAAGGATCCCTTTTCCAATGAATTGGCATGCATATAATACATGCGCATGTGTTATTTGCCTCTAAATGCAAAGTAACATACGATTGGGTTATTTGCTAGATTACAATCGTAGGTTTCTTAGGCTAGTATGTATGCGTAAGATATAATGATCCCATAAGGGTCATTATATAGTCCAATAACTTGGTCTCCAAGTTACAATACAACACCTCCTCTAGTTTTCTAAAAACAACACTTGAACCCTCCTTCTTTTCTAGTTCGATCGGCCTCAACCAACACCCCAAGGGTTTGGTTTTCGTACTAACAAGTCTCTCACTTGTTAATATCTATTAATTAAATCTAACGTCTAACGTTATAATTAAAGACCGTTTAATATTTCGTGAAGTATATTACTATAATTAATATACTATAAATATATTAATTATATTAATAAATGTATCCTCTGTGTATACGCGTGTGCCCCCATAGGCTCACATATTTTCGGCCGTATATTTATTTATGATATGGACATATCCCAACAATATTTTGAAAGATATTTAAGTAATTTGACTAACTATAAAGCCCCATAAGCCCCTCTTTATGGGCTTAGACTTATGGAGACTTATGAATTATAAACCATTTCACAAGCCCGCTTGACAAACAAAAGTTATTTTATAAATTGACTTATTTTAGTAGCCTAAGCCCCTTTAAGCCCCTAAAAGCCGTATGCCAAACACAACCATTGAATGCTTCAAGCAAAAAGCTATTTTGTTCCAAAACTTAATCAAATAACAATTTTTTTATTTTATTGTAATAATTTATTTCATCAGCTTTGTTTCTCACGTACCAAACACGTACATTTTATGGCAGGACCGTAAATGAACTGAACGAACAAAAACGAAGCTTTGTTCATGTGCATTCGTTTAATTTTAACCGGACAAATAAACGAACACGATCGCTTAAACGAACGAGTTTTCTTGTTCATGTTCGTTTATTAAGAAAATGATGTTGTTCATGTTCGTTTATGTTCGTTTAGACATATATGAACATAGACTAATTAACAAAAAATTTATAAAAATATACATAATATTGTGTTTTATAAGTGTTTTTTGAATAAGTAAAGTAATTTTAAAAATATATAATAAAATGATGCGACAAATGAACGAAAACAAATAAATGACGCTAACGAGCGTATAATCAGACGTTCACGAATATAAATGAACGAACAAGACATTTGTTCATCTTCGTTCGTTTAACTAAACGAACGTAAATTTTTGTTCATGTTTGTTCATTTAATAAATAAACGAACATAAACGGACTTTTTACCGAAGAGTTCATGAAATGTTCATTGAACGTTCAATTCGTTTACAACCATACTTTATGTTATAGTATGGAAACACAAGAGATATCATTCTTCTAACTTGGTAAGAAAATCAATGTAGTAACTTTTTAAATGCGTAATTAAAATCGTGTTTGGTGTGTGTTTATTGGGCATTTTGGAATGGATTCATCATAAAGATAATTGTTTGGTCGAAAAATTGAGTTTGAATATTAGCAATGACACCTCCAAATATGGTATTTTGTGAAAGAAAGTAAATCAATGGTTTTTTTTGACAAAAGACATAGATGTGCTTAAAAAAAGGTGATACACCATTTGTCTTTAGTAACTTTTGTAATTTTTTTTTATTTTATATGTTACTTTGAGCCATTTTCATACAAATATTTTTATACAGTTTAAAATATTACAAATTTTCAGTTACTACTTTTAGTTGTTTTTATAAAACAAATAATATTTTTCTACTATCAGTACTTTTTCTTTTCTATTTTATTCAAAGCATAGAAAATGAATTGTCAGTTTATGTGAGTAGCATTTTTGAATGGGAACAGTGGTGTCATGCATGTAGCTTAAGCTCGAATTATTGTCTTTACGACAAAATGTACAAACGAGTCCAACAATACCAATTATCAATGTGTTGCCTTGATATACAATATTTTTTTTTGGTTAATAGGGTTTTCGACTTGACATAGCGAATCAACTAATTTTATAGTAACTATCGTGCTGGATAGCTTGGAGTCGACGCATGTGAACATTCGTGACTACAAGGGGATTAATTTTCTCTCCGCTGTATTCGAGCTCTATACCTCTGCTTTGGAAAGCTAGTACTCTTACCGTTGTATCAGCTTTTTAAGGTTAGCTATAGCAAATTAGCAGCTGGTCAATAAGTGTAAACATGTAAACAAATTGGACATTTTTGGCTCAGATGCACGCTATGTTATTAAGATCCCATGACTATTTTCAACAATTACTTTAACCATCTTAAAATTATTCACATTACAAAATTCGAACATAAAATCTTTTGAGAAAAAAATTATAACACTTACCAATACCTTATCAGATTTGGTCGCCTATACCCTCACTTAAGTTATATTTTTTACCCTTATATCTAGTGAGCAGATTTTTTGTTTGTAAGAGCGAAAGAAAATATTACAGATTATAAAAAAAGGTTAATTTGTAGTGATTTTGTAAAATAGTTGATTTATAGTGATTATTAAAAGGAGGGCTTTTGGAGAAATAGGTATTAGTTCAATCTCAGGCTAAAAGGTCACTGAAACATGTGCTCATTATTTAGGGCTCGCTCTTTGAGAAAGAGCCAGTCGGCAATCGAATGCACAAAGTCAAGGTTTCTCCGTCCATTTAAACCGTTTAAAGAACAACATCTATTTAAATATCATGACATTATGTGGATCGGAATTTTAAATAAGAAATCTCCCCAAAACCAAAAAAAATCACAATACAAGTCTAGCACAAGTTAAAGAATATCCAAAAACAATCCCCATAGTTTATATTTATCAATAACAAAATAAAAAATAAAAGTCAAAGATAACAACAGAATATATTCATCTGTATGTATCTATTTCCCCAAAACATTATATATAAAAAAAAGATTTGTAACACTAGAACGTGTTCTTATGTGTGTGTAAAATCAATTCATCTGGAACAGATTCTTTACTGCTCAATCGTAAGTTTATCGTTCTTGCCATTCAATTCAGCTCAATTTAGGGTTTTTTTTATCTGTCAATTATTATTATATCATATGATTATGTATACATGATGTATTTGTTAGATTAATTAGTAAGAAGATTAGGTTTATTGTATTTTAATATTTGTTAACCTCTGGTTAGTAGTAGATAATTAGGGATGTGATTATGCATTATTTCAAGATTTGTTAACCTCTGGTCAGTAGTAGATAATTGCGCATAAATGTATGCTGTCTTGTCATTAAATGAACACATGAAAAAAGGTTATTTTCGGTTAGCGGGTTTTGCCAAAAATGGAATGATGCATATTTCGTGCTGCCAGGGAAGTTTATTAAATGAGATTGCGTTTATGAAATGATACAATACTCATTGTATTGTGCTATTATGATTTGACAGGTTGATTTCGAGTGTGTGGCATTACTAAACAAGGCGCATTCTTTGCTATTTCTATCTCATGTGTTTGTTACTTCACTATTCTGGTGGAGGATTTAGATGGGCGTTTGTGTATTAGGACTACATTGTAAATTTCATACAAACAAGGCGTCAGTAGTAATGGAGCGATCGCAAACCATTGAAAACAGTGCACATGTGATTGATATAGACCAAGATAGACCGGTTAACGGGTTAAATTCCCAACACGTTGAAGATCTCCCTTCAACTAGCGTCACTGATCCTGTTTTTCAACATACTTTCTCGACCACGAATGGAACAAATGTGAGAAATATACCAATTACTAGAAGGGGAAATAGCAATGCACCCCGTAGGAGTCCGTTGAATTCTGGTTATTGGATATCTATAGAATCAGTTATGACAGTGAGCCAGATAATTGCAGCCGTTATTGTTTTGTCATTATCTAGGCATGAGCGTCCTCACGCTCCGTTATTTACTTGGGTTATTGGTTATGCTTCTGGGTGTGTTGCAACTCTCCCGTTGCTATTTTGGCGCTTTTATTTTAGAAATCAAGCAACCGATCAAGATCCGTCGCTGCCTCGTCAGAGTCCAGCTCCTAGCAGCATCTCTGCTATAGCCTCCTCTTTTACTTCGTCTTCAAATGGAACGAGTTCTTTGGCAGCGGATACTCAAAATGCCACTGCAAGAACAAGACCCATAGCCGCTTTACTGCATGCAAGGTATGTAGCTGCAAGAACGAGTTCATATTACACCGTTTGTTTCCTGTATTTAAATCATTTAGCTGTTTGGTTGGTTTTATTGCTAGTCGTGCATCGGGTCGAGTAATACTTGCTAATGGTTGTTAAATGTGTGGTTTGAAAGTGATTTTTCAATTTTGGATGATTGGGAATTAGATAGCCGGCTATAAAAAAAGGGGTTGTAGAGCATTATTTCTGGATGTGCGTTTGCTGTTTTAAGTAGTAATGATTAGATATCAAATATATGAGTGTTTAGAACATTTTGATTATTTAAGTAAGTAATAGGTACAGTGACCAAAATGGAGATTTTTGTCAGAAATATATTCATAAAATGGAAATAAAGTGGTCACTAGTTAAGCTTATAGAATGGGTAAATAAGTAATTATGGCAAACAAATTGTATGTCTGGTTGCTAAGTTGCCATTTTTGAAAAAGGTAGGTTTTATTATAAAAAAACGTCAAGTTTTAGTTACATATGACTATATGAGGGCTATTGTTGGAACTACAATAAATCTAGGAGAAAAATGACATAAATGGCATTATATATGTCAGCATTCAGAATTCCAACCTGTCACGTATAGGCTTACTAAGATTCAAAACTTTTATTATAAACCTTATCTCATATGAAAATATGTGTGAAGTTTTAGTTTACGGTCATACTATATAATGGAAGACAATGTAGTGTATGTGTAGGAACTGTGATCTTAGAGGGACTTCTTGGTTTCTCCTTTTGCATTTTGTAGCTCAGTGATGACTAAAAAAAGATAAATAGGTTGTAGGATAGGTCTTGTGTTAGTAGGCTGCAGTAATGACCAAGACCACTGTTTTTTATGCAGTTATCTGCACACTTAGATGAAGTATTACTCAAAGAATCATCAATCAAGTGAGCTCATACGCATACTTAGGATATCTGTGAAATATACAACAACAATATTGAGATATACTTGAAGAATCTCCAAAGTTCATCTACGTATAATCAATTAACAAGTTAACAATAAGGCCAATATCCACTATCATTAACATCATCTAACAGCTGATGGTTAACTAACACTATACAGTTACTAATAGTAAAGTTCATGCATCTTTCTCAGGCTCAAAGTACCGGTTGAATACTTCAAAATGGGTTTAGATTGCTTCTTTGCTGTCTGGTTTGTTGTTGGGAACGTGTGGATTTTCGGAGGCCATACTTCTGCTGCTGATGCTCCCAACTTATACAGGTACTAATAAATACATGTCATCCACCACCTCATCAGTTCTGCTGTTTTGTTGCCATCTTATAAGAATTATATTTTTCTGGCAGGTTATGTCTAGTGTTTCTTACCTTCTGCTGTATTGGGTATGCAATGCCATTCATCTTATGTGCCACAATCTGCTGCTGTCTCCCTTGTATAATATCGGTTCTGGGATTTAGGGAAGATATGTCACAAAACAGAGGAGCCACTAGCGAGTCTATTAATTCATTACCTACTTACAAGTTTAAGATTAAGAAACATAAACATGGAAACAGTAAAGAAAGCCAAGCGGGTGCTAGTGAAGGTGGCATTGTGGCTGCTGGGACCGAAAAAGAGCGTGTCGTGTCTGGAGAAGATGCTGTAAGTCATATGTCAACTATTTTATTAATTGTTTCTGGGTTATATTCTAGATTTTGCGCTTTAATCTGAACTATTAACTTGCAAGTGGGTTATCTTCATATCTTGGGTGGTGTCTGATTATACATCTAAGAATTAAGAGTTCCGAAGTCACCATGGTCAAATTTTAACGTGTAAGCAAATAGGTTTTGCTTCAAGAGGTTTGGGTTTGCTTATGTTTTAAGCAGATACACCTTTTTTTTAGTGTTCGGGTAAAACTGCTTAATTTAGTTGAAATAAGCACTTAACAAACGTGTGATACTTGCTTTTTGTTTAAGACTTTAAAATATGCAATCCCAAACACTCCCTGATTGACCGACTTTTTGGGGTCGAATTATCCGTTTTATACCTAATCTCAGGAGACTTCTGTTTCCACTTCACAAACTTGTCTCTGCTTTCTTTTTATCCCTTTTCTTTCATGAAAATGATATGTTTGATCATTTAATCTATTAGTTTCTAAAAGAGTATACTGCAAAAATCATCCCGGTTTGTAGTTTGTGGCACTAATCATCCCTAGCCGATACTATTAACAAAAAGTTAGGGATGATTTTTGCCGAACGTTCACCACTCAGGGATGATTAGTGCCAATAGTATCGGCTAGGGATGATTAGTGCCACAAACTACAAACCACAGGGATGATTTTTGCAGTTTACTCTTTCTAAAATAATTGAAATTTGCCAAACAGTCCTGATTAATTATTTTTTATTTGCTCGACAGGTGTGCTGTATTTGTCTGGCAAAGTATGCAAACAATGATGAACTGAGAGAGTTGCCATGCACTCACTTCTTTCATAAGGATTGTGTGGACAAGTGGTTGAAGATCAATGCTTCGTGTCCACTCTGTAAGAGTGAAGTCGGGGAGAGTGTTTTGGGCTCACTAACAGAACCAACAGCTGCTGGTGTGCAATCATAGCGCGGTGCTTTAGTTTCAGTTAGCGCTTTTTACTATTACATATATCATCAGTCTATTGTTAATATGCATGTGCTGCTTTAAAAAGTGTTGTTTTATAATGAAGAGAAGCCCCAGAAGACTTTGATCATCTTATCGATTTTGGTAGGAGATGTATGATTTTGCATTCAAGTGACCCACAATCTTTGAATACAGATTGCAACCCATTTCTCTTTTAACAGTTTAGCTAAAATATGCTTCTACCCATTTAACCCAAAAAAGCGTCTCATTAATTTGACAATGAGTTGAAATTGTCACTATATATGTATTTTTTAGTTTATAATATCTTAACATTTTCTAGTAACACTTTTGTCCATTGTTTGACGACTTTTTGGCCATTGTCGCTAAGAAGCTGTAGGCTTGTTGCGATTTTCAGGCTGTCGTTGCCTCATTTCATTGTATTGAAAGCCAGCTAATTAAATCAAACTAGTTTGGTTGACATAATAACTTGGCCAATTTAGTTTGGAAAAGTGTTAAACTGAGGTTGCAATTTGCTCGAGATTTTACGCCACAAATCAGCGGAATGGTGCTACAAACGCTCTAAATGTACGTATACATTTGAAGTGACGGTCATCTCATTCATTATCTCCAAATGACGATTTCGTTTGGCATATACGTGGATCTATACGTTATAATTAAATGTAATCAAATCATTAGACGATTTGGTTCGGCATATAACTGGATCTATACGTTATAATTAAATGTAATCAAATCATTTGTAATGTAATTTTTTTCGAGTTAATGGAATGTATTTCTAATGTAATGTATAAATGTTGCTATGTAATGTGATGTGATGCAATTCTTGCTAGGGGCAAACAAATTTAAAGTGGCCACGCCAACATCCTGAAAAGGGAAGGCTTTACCTGGTTTGAGTCTGTGTGGCGGTGAGTTCAAACCCCGTGGATTATTCGGCCAATGTGTCGGAAACCATGGTTACAAAAAAAAAATAAAAAAATTATGATAACTTTTATTAAAAAAAAACACCAGACAAAAAATACATTAGTTTAAACTAATTTGAAACAAGTATTCCATATATAACCCAATAGAGACATTTGAAACAAGCATTCCATATATAACCCAATGTCTCTTTTTTTTCTTCAACGTTCCTTTGCGGTCATTAAATCTCAGCGTGTTCATCAAAATCACGTCATACCTCTTCTCTGTAAGACGGACATGTCTTCTTATGACGTCCAGTTCGATATCATGCGGCTTTTTATGAACTTGATGAAGATTTAGAATTTGGTCTTGATGGTGATGTCATTTGGAAAGAAGAAGCCATCACTACAAGAAAAAATGGCTTTAATGACGAATGGAAAATCGTCACTATTAGAGGAAAATTCGTCACTAAACCAGTTTAATGACGAAAATCGACGTCGTCACTTGTCGTCACAATAGCTCCGTCACAAATTTTTTAGTGACGAAATTAAATTTGACACTAAATTAATGACGAACTAAAGTCGTCACTTAAGGGTGTGTGACAACTCATTTCTTCACTTAATTTCATCACAAAAGTGGCTAAAATCGTCATTATTTGATGGAATTAGTGACGAAAAAATGCGTCATTATTTGGGTGAACCTAACGGGAAACTAACGGAACCCTAACGTCCAATAGTGACGAAATAAGTCGTCACTTTCCAAAATTCTATATTAGCTGCAATTTTCAATATGCTTATTTGTAGATCGGAAGTGACAAAAAGGTACAAAAGATACTTGATCCATACGCCGTCAATAATAAGAATTCACTTAATCCATACATCCAACAATTACTCGATTTATAGCATATGTTTTCAACAAGGTATAAAGAGATAATCAAGCATGTAAGATAATCCTCAAGTGGTAAACTATATCATGAATTTAAACTTCAACTAAAATTACAAATAATCCTGAGGTTCATCATAATCTTGAGCTTCATCATAATCTTCGGTATTATAATCCTCCTGCATAAAAATAATAATTTCAAAGCACATAATTTATAGTATCCCGAAAATCTGAAAGAGAGACACTTACATCATCTTATAGTTAACTTAAAAGAATTGACCTCAGAAATGATAAAAAAAAAGCCAGAAGTTTAGTTTGACAGAAAGAAAACAAAGAATAGAAATTGACTAAATTAGTGATAAAGCCATTAATCTTTCTGTTGCTTTTCGAATATTCTACCCAGCTACACGATATGAGAATACGAACGGTAAATGAAAACGAGATACCAAACTAACTTGATTTTAACCCTGAGCAAAGTAGATATATACCCTTAAAAAATACTCACTTTTCTTTATTAACTATAAATTTCATGTATATAGCCTTTTAAAATAGTCATGTAAATAATTCTCAGTTAATAAAACTACTTCAGATGTAAGATATGAACTTACATTTTCTGGAGATTGCCAAACATGCCTTCTGACACTTATTATGTTAAAATCATTATGAGCAGTTCTCAGTCTCCTTGGCGTAGGAACCTTCTCCCTCACTTTCCTGTAATGATTGACATATGAAAATTCAGAAAGAAAACATTAACAAACAGAGGCGGGTCCGAGCAATATACCTAGTGGCTATTGCAACTCCGTTAATTCCTGAAGATGTTTACAGAGCAAAATATTCTTTATACAGTCCTTCCCTGTAGAGAAATTCCTCAAATGTGAACACTGAAAAAACCGACTATAAATGTACCGATAATACAAGACTTAAAAAGGAATAGGTGGTAGACACTCGGCTCCATGAGGAAATGATCACACGGATGATAAAGACTGCCATTTGGTGTCTTCAAGATCGGCCCGAGATGAGACCGTCAATGGGGAAGGTTGCCAAGATGCTCGAAGGAACGATTGAGATCATAGAACCCAAAAAACCAACAATATTTTTCTTGGGTGGCGAATAAAATGGGTTGCTGCAGATGAATGTATAACAAGTACTTACGCTACCACTACTACATCGTCCCCCAAAACAGTACTCCATTGGTAAGCAGAACCATCACCAGCTGCGCAGACCGATGCCTGGTTTCAAAGCAAAAAAAATCAGCCACCATACTAAGACAGAACAAACAGGCCATGTTCCCCTTTCTGAATACTTGATAAATACAAGTATCTACCCGTTAGTTGGGTGAGAATGTGAGCAAGGGGTTGTTTGGTACTGAGTATAGTGGCAGCGGGGGCTATTTGGTACTAAGTAAAGTGCAGCACAAGCTCTTTGGTACTAAGTTTAGTGCTACAGCAAGGTTGTTTGGTATTTTGTATGCTAACCAATCCAACAAGTAGCTGGAATATTATGCAAAAAGTGTAATATGTTAATAAATTCTCAATCACTAAGACTTGCAATTTAGCATCACATAGTAAGATGTACACCTTAAATATTCACTTTGGCCAGTTTCTTCTCGATTGACACACCTTCGGTTTTAGCTTATTTTACTTATATTACATATTGACCCATTTCAATTACACAATACCCCCCGCCGATCTGTTGCATAAGAAAAATGATCAAAAAATGTCCCTGTGTAATTAACGAATAGAAGAACTCGCCTTTCTTTTTTACAAATATCCGCAAGAGGTACGGGGAGCAATGTCCTGTCTTCCAAAGAAGGTTTGTAGCGGCATCTGATAGGCGACACTTTGATGGAAAAAACTCGTTTCGGGTGATGGAGTGAATGCAAGTTCAAGTGATCACTCTATGTATCACGATTTTTCTTTCCGCAGTGCTAACCATTTTGCTGGTACTGCATCTCGATCTCTGGATCCAAATTAGATCAGCAAACTGCCTCTCTGCGTGAATGATGGTCGTATATTGTTAAAATACAAATCGAAATAACATACAAAAAAGAAAAGAAAAGAAAACAATGATGTTCACGATAGACAAATATAATGGTTAATGACGGGAAAAGGTCGTATGTACCTAAAAAAGAATCAAGAGTTTGTAAGGTTTCATATTCAAGTGAAGCTATTGAAGCAACCCTTTTCTAGAAGCAGCTAATTCCAACAACTCAAGACGTTCATCCTGAATTTAGTACCCATAGATTCTTTAGCCAAATTTTTAAAGCTCTGCCTTTTTCGACAGAAGCCTTCTGTTTTATAGCTTCTATCTCCCTACGAAGCTCTTTTTGTCTTCTTCTCTCAGCCTTCACATAACAAAAACCATTAAAAAATTATAAAAAAGTAAATAAAAAAAAATCAAAACACAGAAATTGCATCGTACGGAGAACGTAAATTTGAAAATTCACCTTTTTGAGATTCCTCCTGTAAGAACTTTTCTCTCCACCTTTCCATATTATTGTCCCTTTCTAACTAGAAATCATAATCACAATCAAGCATTGCAACAAATCAGTTCACACTCATACAATCAGTATCAAATAAATAAAAACCCTAACTATGTGTTCAATTAATAAGCACATATAAATTGAACCTAAGTTATTGATCAAAAAATCTTCGGTCTGTTCATAATCTTCAACCATGATTCAAAGTCCTATAGCCGTATGCTAACTAAACTCAAGATAAACTAAACTGAATCCGACATTGCTAGTGAAAATGAACATTCTTATCACATGGGAAATACTCTTAAGCCACATGTTTATGTAGGGGTCATTTACTCATTTTGCATGTAAATTCTTAGATATCATAATCTGCCAAAAGAACTCAGATCATGATTATCTAATTTTAAGTACTTCACTACTTCTACGAGCAAAACACATCCGGAACTATCTCTTGCAGCCTGTTTTGTTAGCTGATTATCCTATTCGGATTATCACATTTACTTTCAAGACACTGTGCCAAACACCCTTACATACATTACAGATGAATTAGCAAAGTTGAGTCGAGATTGGATGAATACCATGGTCTGAGCAAAAGAACCCTTAACGGGCACTACGGCAATCTCTAGCTGACACATTAGCTGCACAAGGGCATGACTGGCTTTCATTTGTGTGTTAACCCGTCTTGCATCTAGATTGGGAAAAAAGAAAGTCCATTACTGATATTGCTAACAAGGCATAACACAAAGGTTAGAGAAATAAGAGGCTACATACTTCAACGTGTAGAGCATGAAAAAGATCAAACCCTTCATCAATGTACACGGCATAAATCAAATACTTGTATAACAAAATAGGGACACGCAAGAAAGCTTTCCTGCAAATACAAACTAAAGGTGGGAAGAAACTTATCAGGGCAACATGACATATACCTCTAGCATTTCCAATAATTCCTCGAGGGCGTAAAGCATGTGTGCACAAGTACAGAGTCAGCTCTCAGAAAACGCTACGTACAAATAGAATGCAATGTTATCCTTGCAGTGTAACACTAAACTTAGCCGATTGTGTTGCTTAGATTTTCATTCATTAAGAGATTCAAACTTAAAGTATGCAACAGTTAAACAAAACGCACCACAGTAAAATGAGTAGTCCTAAACAATATACAAAAGTAGTAAACATTCTTTCATCCGTCATTTGAATAATCATCATTTAACACTAATTGTTTCACATTTGTCGCTTTATTCACAGTGTAGACCCCTAAATGACTAGTTTGCTGAACACATAAATATTTAATGAAATAAACGATAAACTTTACGACATTAACTCGTAGCAGTAACAATGTCAATCCTAAAAACTATAGCAAATCATGAAAATTAAATACAAAATAAATGGTAATTTACAGGATCAGGATCGGAATCATTGTTTCACTAGCTCCAAGCAATCAATCAGTACTCAGTAAAGTGCCAATCAGTAACTTATGCAATAAACGTAAACGGCAGTCAAAGCACGTAAAATGTCAACTTAGATCGATATATCTACACTTACGCTAACTAGTACTACTATAGCTAAAACTAAGATATAAAATAAAGTACCAATCAAACATATTACAAGCACTAATCAAAAACCACAACTACGAATGCTTTCACTGAAGCATTTTGTCAAACACTTGCGCACACGCTAAAAAATGCACACGTATTATACACTCGATGGACTAAACGAATAACATCACCTAATCAAATTCACCAAACAAACATAGCTAAAATCAATTTATCAGACCACTAACAAAATCACAATATGATAATCAAGCTATATAGCAATTATGAAACCTAATTGATGAAGAAATAGATGAAGATACCTTTTCGATTGAGAGAGCTGATTAAGTGTCGCGGTGAAACACCGGTGTATGCGGCGATTGGTAGTGGATGTTGTCGTTGTGATTCACCGGCGATTAGGGTTACCAGTGAATCGGTGGATTTTAAAGCTATGTGTGTGAATAGATGCGTAAAACATGGTGAATGAATTGAAGGTGTGTGTGTGAATTTGATGTAACTGAACTAATTTAAAACCCTAGAAAATACGATTTGGGGATTTTGGGGGGTCGATTTGGGGGTGAATAAAGGATTATGTGTGTGTATAGAGAGAGTGGCAATTTGTTTGTTCTAAATTTATGGATTATGACGGTTTAAGTCCTTGTACTTTTTGAGTTCTTGATAAAAGAATTGATAAAAGAAAGAAATGAAGTTCAAGTTGTTTAAGTTTGAGCGTGAGTGACGAACATTTTCCGTGATTAAACCTAGTGACAAACAAGTTTTTTCACTGATCTGTTCCTTGTGATGAAAATTAAGTGACGAGTTTTTTCTCATCACTATAAGGCCTCAATAGTAACAAAAATTAAATGTCGTCACTAAAATTTTGTCATTAAAGCCCTTTTTTGTAGTGTTTAGAGACGACTTTTGTCACTTTTAGCGACAACACCTGTTGGCGCTAAATGGCCCGATTCTAGTAGTGCTTCATGTATGTATGAAGGCAGAGCATAAGTTAGTGATGAAGAAGGTGATTATATGAATCACATATATTCACTTGAACCTCAAAGCTTAATTACATGGAGTGACTTAGTAAACTTTAATTATTTGGCAAAATCCTGTTTTGATGTCGTTATCCAAACTACAATTTGGATCTTATGGAGATACAGGAATAGGATTTGCTTAGGCGCCGAAATCAAAGTATTATCCCACACTTGGATAATAAATAGGAATAGAAATGCAAATCCCATTTGGTTAGATTGGATCTATGATCCAAAGAAAGCTTGCAAAATCTCATTGTAATTTGTTTACTCTCTAGTTTCTTGCTAAAGTTTGTTCTTTTTAATATATCGCCGTTAAAAAAAACTTGAATGTTGATTACCCAAAACAAGAAAGATAATCATGTTGCGGGGAGAAATAATTAAACGAAGAAGAACAGTTGAGGGGGAGAGCTTGGTTAACCTCAAGTGTCCTCAACTAATGCAAGCTGATCATGATAGTTCTTCATTTATTGTCATGTTGCTGATGAATAGGGAAGCATACAGTTTAGGGGGAGGATAATAAGCCAATTGAAATCGAAATTATAACGACCATATATGGCGTGCTCAGAATGAGACCGATAAGAAGCGCACTATTTCATTGTCCTTCATTAACATGCAATGGATCACACGTACAATGATGTTCGTCACGTTACATTACCTAGTTCAATACGCCTAGCTACATCATGACACAATTTGAAAACACCTAATCACGCGTTATCTTCTTGTCCTACAAAACTAAATAAGAAAGGCACGTTAACTAAAAGTGCCAAGGTAACATTTTTATTAACTTGAGCACTTAAGTTGGCAAATCACTACAAGTAGTCAATTTTAGAAGGTTTGTTTGAAAGTGAAAACATAAGATTAAATTCAACCCATTTTTAAAAATATGTATCTCAATCAACTTCAGAAACATGATATACAAATATATAATAGTTGACCAAAAAATTTAACGATAATTACTAACAAAAAATTACCCTAAACACACAACAGCTTAGCAAACTTTAACAGCATTCATAATAAAATGGGTCAGACTAGTGGGTATGGAAAGAGGTGGCACGCATGAGTTGAAGTTGTAGGAGGCATCTCATTAAAAAAATCAAACACACTATCCGCGTCGCGTGTAACTACTAGAGGAATATATTAGGTACATAGATTGAGATAGGATAGGATAGCAAATTCATTTATTTTTTAACCAATATATAAAAATAAGACTAAACCATAACAATATATCATATGTTTGCTTGATATAATTATAAGTCAACTGATCGTGGGCAGCAATACGAATCCGGCCTCATAAT
This sequence comes from Tanacetum coccineum, assembly GCA_026074375.1. Lineage (NCBI taxonomy): Eukaryota > Viridiplantae > Streptophyta > Magnoliopsida > Asterales > Asteraceae > Tanacetum > Tanacetum coccineum. The sequence continues at coordinate 47,936 of BQNB010022493.1, read as the reverse complement.
TCTTTAATTTCTTTCAGGCCTGCAAATCCACTAAAAGTACATATATAACATAAAACCACACATTACTTACATATATAACTCTCATTACCAGCATTAACATGTTAACGGAGAAGCAACAAAAAATGAAAAACCATGATATCTTTGCTCGAAGCTTCAATCACCATGACCAGAAAAGATTTGGATACGGCGCATTAGTTGGTTGCTTCATAGTCGCATGGTGTCTATGTACCGTATTGAAACCTTACATCGGTCAGCTATATGTTTGTAAGTTGTTTTATAAATAGTTAGCCTTTCAACTTAAATGAGTACAATACAAGGCACACATGCATGTTTTACTATTTAATTCGTTTAATGCCAGTTTTCTGGATTTAATTTGCAGTGAATATAAGGTTGATGATGGTCGACGAACTCAAATTGGTAACCGTTAACGGTATACACACCGAACCCAAGCGATCATGTAAGTACTTATGATCATGTTCTTGTTGAGTAATAGTTTACGAGCAAGTTGATTATTTGTAAAATACATATATAACATCTTCATATAAGGAAAAAGAGGCTACACCAATCATTACATATTTGAAATTTGTTGTTTAAAAAGTATGTTGTTACAAGCTATAATGCAAGTATATATAAGACACACAACAAATTGACTCTGAGCTTTTCTCATGATTGTCAGTAGAGGTTGAAAGAATGGAAACACAGCTAATCTGCAACACATCGGCTAGAAGATCAGATACATGCGAGATGAAGGGAGACGTAAGGATTCAAGGGAATTCTTCAACAATATACGTGTTCACACCAAACGCCAAAAATGCGTCATGGACGATAAAGCCTTACGCACGTAAGGGCGATAATGGTGCAATGGAGAGTGTTACAAATTTTACAATTAAATCGGTTCAAAAACAAGCCAAAACAATGCCTAATTGCACCCAATCTCACAACGTACCAGCTGTAGTTTTTTCGGTTGCTGGGTACAGTGGGAACAGCTTTCATTCCTTCTCAGATATTATAATTCCTCTTTACACAACGTCTAGAAAGTTCAATCGAGAAGTGCAGTTTCTCGTAGTGAACAAAATTTCACACTGGAATATTAAATTTAAAGAAGTATTAGACAAATTATCAAGGTTTGAAATGATTAACATTGATCATGAAAATGAAGTACATTGCTTTCCAAGCATGATAGTGGGTCTAAGAAAAGATGATCGAAAAGAGCTATACATGGATTCAATGATGGATTTCACAAATTTTTTGAGAAGTTCATATTCTTTGGAGCGATCCACTGCCATAAAATTAACAAGAAACTCAAGTAGAAGGCCTCGACTCCTAATAATTTCGAGAAAACAAACACGTGCTTTTACAAATGTGAATGATGTGGTTCTAGCAGCAAAGGAGTTGGGATTCGAGGTGATTGTGACCGAGATGAGTCCCAATATGGCACAGGTTTCAAGGCTAGTGAATTCATGTGATGTGATGATGGGTGTTCATGGGGCAGGGCTAACCAACATGGTTTTTCTTCCGGAAAATGCTGTGGTCATACAAGTGGTTCCATTGGGGAATATGAATTGGATGGCAAAAACTTTTTATGAAGAGCCTTCAAAGGCAATGAGACTGAAGTACTTGGAGTACAAGATTAGAGAAGGGGAGAGCACATTGATAGACCAATATCCACTTAACCATCAAGTGTTTAAAGATCCATCTTCAATACAAGGGAAAGGTTGGGAAGCTTATAAATCAGTGTATATGGATAAACAAAATGTAAAGCTCGATATCATTAGGTTTAGAGAGATATTCTCGAAAGCCCTTGAACTTCTTCATTAGTAAAATAGTATATATTTTCTTATTGCTATTAACTAGATTTATCACTTGTATTTACAAACTACACAGGCTTTTACTAATGTTTCGTTTGTGTTTACATTCACTTGTAATTAACCTTATCTTTTTTTTAAAGGTTTCCCCGATAAATTTTGGGGGTGGGGGAGGGGGTAAGTACAAGGGATGAGGGTGAGTCCCACATCTCCGCCCGTTACATGGGCAAAACTACTTCCTTAAAGGAAGGTACACAAAATAACTAGACAAAAGAAACATAAATCTATTTCTTCTTGCGACCTCGAATACGGATATCCAGATTATCGCATATAGCTTGAATCTCTTGGGAAAGATCCTGGCCTTCATACATATCGGCATCATATGGTTCTTCATCATAGTCACCATTACCATAAGAATCCCTTCATTTTTCAAGCAAACTTTGAGTGCCAAATTCTACCCTTTCTAAAGCCATGGAACGAGCCATATCATTATCAACTGATGCAACCTCATATTCACTGTCATAATCACCCGGACACTCTACCTTTTTCAAAGGATTACCAGCTTCATTCACAAGAATAGCTTGCCCACTAATAAGTAAATCTTCAAACTTCTTGATTTTATCAATAATAGGAGTATTACTAGTACTACTATTTTCGACGTTCATGAAAAATGATCCACTTGAATTAGACCCATTATTAACCAAATTAGTAGTCTCCTCATTAGTACCTAACTCCACATCACTATCAACCGAATTAAAAACTTCAAATGGATTTGTATTACTAACCTCATTAGTAGGTTTCACACCTATCTTTTTATTACCGCTAGAGCTAGCCGTAAGATTTTTAGGAACATGTCTATATTCTTTATGAGGTTTAAAACCCACTTTCGGACCAACCGAAACACCTCGAGAAGTTTGACTAGGCTTCTTAAAGTTCTTCGTCACACCCAATCCAATATTCTTGGGACATTCCTCCTGATTATGGCCAAAGACCTTACAACACGAACACCTAGGGGGTTTCCATTCATATTCAACACAAATAGGTTACGTATAATACCCCTCCCCCATAATTTTAGGCATAGCCACCATGATGGTATCTTTTAACTCCACGCCAGCCCAAAGGTTAACCATTACTCTAGTATAGCTTGACCTGCCCCATGATTGCAAGCACATATCATAAGTATAAGAGTCAAGCATTAATAGAGTACCAAGTTTCAGAGCAATGGCACTCAATCCATCCTCGCTAAACACCGTAACATGAACACTATGAAGTTTAACCCAAACCGACACATTCCCAACATCCTCTTTCAGAAGATCAACATTTGGATTCTATTTTCGAAGAATAAGCGGATGATTACGAATGAATAATGGACCATTCTCAAGCATTAAGTTCAAACCATCCGTAGAGCTAAATTGGAAAAAGAATAACTCATTAGACGAGTTAAGCATTGATTTAACAAAACCAAACTTTCCCCAAGTGTTCCTAACATAATTAGCAACAACAGGGTAAGCCACTCGCTTACCCAAGAAGAAGCCATAATCAGTATTCACAATCCATTCACTAATATCTCAGATCGACTCCATCGACGCAACAACATCAATCATGTTCCCCACAACATCAATCATATCCCCCCACCCCCCCCCCCCCCGACCTCACCCCCCCCACCCCCCCCCCACCCCCCCCCCCCTCCCCCCCTCCCCCCCCCCCCCCCCCCCCCCCCCCCCCCCCCCCCGCCCCCCCCCCCCCCCCCCCACCCCCGGATGTAAATATAGTACGAATATTCACAGCCTTCTTACTCAATTCACCAATAACATTGGCATATGAAGACTTACCAGGGGTGTTTCCAGCCGGAGTAGTTCCCTGTGTTGGTAATGGTGGGTATGATCCCCCACCTGTTTTCCCCACATTAGTTTGATCCACCAACGGACTTTGCACTTCCATCGCCACAGGATCATCATTATCCTTTGTTATATCAGTAGTCGAGCCATGATGTTTCTCATTCACGCCTCTCCCTCCCCACCCCCTTTTTGACTCAAAAAACCGCGTTTCATACTTGGCACATAAACCCCAACACAAACGATAGTAGCTCACACAGCAGTTTATCCCACGAAAACAACAAAGGAACCACCAAGCACGTCTTAGAATCCGTATCTAACCCACAAAACCCTAGGAGATCTAGTAGGTCACTATGGAGCGCAAGAACACAAACTAGCAAGAGTGTTAAAAAAAACCCTACGAAAGGGTTTAATAATTGTTCCAAAGAAATCCCCATAATAAATAAATAAGTCAATCGCAAACTGTGGCCGATTCTGATAAAATAATAAAATAAATGAATTCGGTGGTCCAATAAAGCCAGCCACCGACCTCAATTAAAAGGATTGGAAGAATAAGGGTACATCTCTGGAAAACTCATGGGCTCACTAGAGAGACTTTGTGGATAAAAGGTCAAAGATTTGAGTCTCGGCTCTTGCTT
>BQNB010022493.1:0-42254 GCA_026074375.1 Tanacetum coccineum | reverse complement strand
AGCCAAGGTCTGATATAGGAAGGATTAATAAAGATTAGCAATTGGTTTGGGTTAAAATGGATTAGAATTGAAGAAATGAGGTCACAGGTGACGTTTAGGGTTTTCTTGACTTTCTTGGTTTATATTTTGCATACTCTTGATTAGGAATGATGGAATATAGATCCTAGAGCTTAAATAAAGTATTATCAATGAAGTTTGATCGTTGTTTTTAGTTAAAATGGGTTGAAATTAAAAGAATAAGCCGTAGCTTGGAATTAGGGTTCATATAAGGCTTGTACATTGAACATTGTACATTGAGTGTAGTAGCTTGTACACAAGTGATGGTGAAGAAATTGGAATGAAAACGGAGGTAAAATGGCTATTTTAAAGATCAATGACTCTTGGTTGCTTACTTGAGAATGATATGGTCTGAAAATGAGTAAACGGGTCAAAATCACAATTAGGGTACAATTAGGGTTTCCTGGATTTATTTCTTGTGTAATTGAAGTAGAATGATGAAATGATGATGGAATGATGTTTGAAAATGATTGATTTAATGTTATAAATAAGGTTAAGAAAAGACTATTAGAGAGTTGGTTTAGGAGTTTTACAATGGATAAAAAAATGAAAAGAAACGTGTCAGGGGTTAGATCTAGCTTGGTTTTAGTGTTAGGGTTTTGAAATTAGGGTTTTGAGATGTAAATATGTGTGTGAAGGATTATGAATTGAATAATTAGGGTTTACACATTGTAGAATGAGTATAGTAGCTTGTACATAAGTGGTGATGAAGAAATTGGAGGTAAAACGGCTATTTTAGAGATCATGCTTAATGACTTGTATATTGAGCTTTTAAGGACTTGTACCTTTCTTTGGATAGAATGTATATTCATATGAGATGTTATGATATTTGTACATATGCTTTAGTAGATTGTACACCCCCCCCCCCCCCCCCCCCCCCCCCCCCCCCCCCCCCCCCCCCCACCCCTCTCACCCCCCCCCCCCCCCCCCACCCCCCCACCCCCCCCCCCCCCCCCCCCCCCCCCCCCCGCCCCCCCCCCCCCCCCCCCCCCCACCACCCCCCCCCCCCCCCCCCCCCCCCCCCCCCCTCACTTTTAGATATTAATCTTCATGAAATTAGGGGTTTTAGAGTATATGATAATGGGTAGTTTAAAGCCCTTTTTAGAATATCATTGCGATGGTACATGTAATAGGAATAATGTACTTTGTAAAAAGAATATGATGATATTGACTTGACATGTTATGATGTTTGCTTGACATGTATGAAGATAGGATTGCCATAGATAGGTTGCGTGAGCTCGTCTACTTTATTTATGCAAGTTACATGACATACTGAGATATTGACAATACAAGTAATGTAATAAAGCGAAAAATTTCCCCGTACAATTGTGATAATAGTAAATTAAGTTTTGCATTTGATGAAAATTCTTAGGTTGTTATAGTCTCCACCCCTTATAGAAATCTCGTCCCGAGATTTAATTGAAAGTTATAGTGGTATTGTTTGGGAATAGATGTAAGTACTAGGTATGAATTTAATCTTTATGTTAGGCTAATCAAGGTTACAAGTCCACGTGTGTGATGTATTTATAATTATGTTACGTACCATAAGTATAATTACCTCTTTTCACATGTCTACTTATTTCCAAAACCACGCCTCTTGATGACAGCCAATAGAATTTTTCCAGATTCTGATAGAACCTGGGTGGATAGAATACTTTGATTTACAGAACCAGTGGGTTATGAGCCCACCATGCTTCCGCCGTGCTACTCTGATCGTAAAGAATCGTTATTCATTAACCTTTAAAATTCAACATCAAATAAGAATGCTATCACAAGTCTTTGTCAAAATTTTCATACCTAGTGGTATTGAAATCATTTGACATTGTATAGATCCTTGTGTGTTTCCTTGTTATTAGGTTGCAGAATATAACAGAGAATTTAAATACAGAGATCATGGAATGAGTGAAGTCAAGAATGAGTATGAATGTTGTAAGAGGTTGCTAATCATGTGAGATACATATTCTTGAATGAACAGGATGAAAAGGTAATAATGATAATGATTAAGGAATTGTTTGTACAAATGAATTGAAAAAAAAAACTTGTTTGTACGTATGTTATATACTTAAGCCTACTTATTTATAATTTGTCACTTACAAAAAGAAGTGTCCAACTCCTTGTAACTGAGAACTTATAAATTCATAGTTCGGAGATTTATCATTTCCTTATTTAAATGAAGAAGCGTCCTAATTCATTTCAATAAGATGATCATAAATCGTCTTACCTAAGCATAAAAACATGATACGGAAAATATGGTATGATCATGAAAAGTAAGAAAATATTGAGATGTGTACTGACGCCCATATAGTCGAGGATGATAATTTATGTTTCAGAGTTGAACATAATAGAATCGACAAATGATGTTGAGTTTTGATATCATCAGATAACAAGACGTAACAGAATTATCACTTTATTATCTCATGGATAACTTTACATATGAAAAAGAGTGATACTTATGCTAAGTATCTTGTAGTAAGATAAAAGTAACAACACAAGGATTGTAGCTTGATAATTAGTGATTTCAGGATGAGAATATGTCTGATGAGAGTTGAATATCTTCGAGAGTTTGTTTCAGAGTAGCAAGCTCATCTTAAGTAATGCACACACACTACACCACATGGCCCTGTTGTTTTTGCAGTACTTGGTCTGGTGACCTATCTGGTTGCAAACCTGACACTTGACACTGCAAGGTCCCGTGTGATGTAGTCTACATCTCGTATATAAGGGAAGGTTTCTAGCATATCTATTGGTGGCAGTATAAGGTCTGAAGGTTTCTTGTCTTCTATTCTGCTGTCGATGGTAATCATTGTTACGGTTGTTATTGTTGTTGTTGATAATGTTTCTCTCATCCTCAAGCTTTCGTTTGCGATCATTGGTTTCTAGAACAGAATCACGCTTTATTATCTGATCCATTAATCTATGGGCTATGTTGATGGCTTCCTCCAAAGTTTGAGGCTTCGAGGCAGTAACATTTCCTTCAATACTTCTGGGAAATCCATTGATGAAGACTTCCATGAGTTTCTCGGCATTTGGTACCATGTTTGGGCATAAGACGCTAATTGCGGGTTATCTCTAAATGTAATCTTAAGATCATTTCCTTTCGACAACCAAGTGGTAAAATTCCGTCTTCCAATGTCTTGACTTCATTATGAGGGAAATACTTATTGGTAAGAGTCTTTTAATTTGGTCCAGTGATCCTATTTGCTTGTTCTAATTCCGTAGGTTGCATATGCATTCCACCAAGACAAGCATCATTGGTTTAGAGTACAAGTAGCAAATTCACTCCGACTTCCTCGCATACTTCTACGGAGAAAACACCGATTCAGTCCATTCAAACCAACGGATGAGGTTAACAGCTCTTTCCGTGCCATTGAAGTAGAAAGGTTGACAATTTATGAATTCTTTGTAGTTTCCTCTTTTTGCTACAAGAGGTTCTCTTGGTCCAGTATTCCTATTGGGATTGTCGGCATTTGCCATGGTAGCAGCTTGTGCTTCTAGGGCTGCAGTAAAATCAGCAATCAGTTGCCGGAGGGCATCCAAAGTTATGGCTGGTGTTTCAGATGTTGACGTCACTTTTAGGAGGCATCTATCATCATAAGAATAACGCTAGTAAGAATGACATCACAAGTTTAGAAAGGTAATACTTAAAAGAAAATGTGATGATTAAAATGCTTAAAGAGAAATGCTTATTTTTGAATTTTAAGCACTTAGGGGTTATGGTATGATTCATGAAGACGGAGATAATGATGCAATTAGTGGAAATGATGATGAAAGAGTGATAAGTTGGAAACAATAAGATACGAAACGGATTGCTTATAAATAACATACCTTCATACTGTACATAAGTTTAAAGAATTGACAATCGTTTTAATCTATACCATCCTCCCATGGCTAGGATAAAGCTATAACTTTCTTAAAGTTTGTTGCTTCTGAGCCGTTAGATGACACCTAAAGAACTCCTGATCGTTTGGCGTCGATGCTTAGGATTCTTACTGCAATTTTTCAGATTGGAAATTCCTGTATGACAAAGGCAATCTTATCCTTTTTGCCCTAACCGCTTCTTTGAAGCTGATAATCTGAGTACGGATTCTCTCAAGTTCTATCTTTAGTTCTGTTGGGAAATACAAGTCAAAAGGTCAAAGTTCTGCCACGAAAAAGTCAAAGTACTGCTAAATGGAAAGATCCAAAGTACATGCTAATGTATTAAAGTCAAGGTACTGAGCCAGTCAAGATCGAAGTACTGCGTGATCTAGGAACTATAAAGTTTAAACGGTTTGTTTTTTAGCATTATCTAGTAACAGTTTATATTATTGATATGTATCAATTAGTGTTTAGAATACAAGGACTGTACATCTACTAGAGGATATCCTTAGTTATAAAAGGGAATCTCTAGGAAGATATATTAGAATATAAACAAACATAGAATAAAACGAGTTAAGATTTAATAGTATTGTTAAAAAAAAAAAAAATTATGGATCTCAATTTAGGCAGATACAAAAGGTTTATAAAAGAAATCGTTTGAGAACCGGATGTGTGGTTTCTTCTAAAGTACTGCCAACTAGATTCCGTATAGTTTGACAGTAATAGTCAGTGTGTCAGTAGGGAATATTGATCCTACTAGTTCGTCACTATTCCTTCGTATGATCATTCTATCAATACGTCCTTCTTCCATTTTCTCGATGCGGTGAAGAAAGAGTTTATCTAAGTAATTCAAAATATCTTCGACTTGTTTCTCAAGATGTTTCAGATACATCTTATTTGAACATTTTCCTATTTCAAATACCTGAGGAGGGTAGGAGTATAAACTAAGGAAGATGGTGATACCAAATTACAAGTTTGATTGTAAATAACGTAGTTAAGGAAGAAGATGGAGAATGGATTCGTTTCTTAGGTGGTAATAGTTCTTCAGGAACAAAGAAATATCGAGGATCAAATAGTAATGATGGTGGTAATACCGAAGATGGAGTCAAAATAGCTGGTAGAGTAATAGGATCTGATGATGAAATAGGTAATTCCTTAGCATTAAATTATGTACTTTCCTTCAAATAGTATTATTGTAGGATAATGAAAACTAGTTGATCATAATAAATGGTATAGTTTTCCGAAGAGTTAAAAGAACTGCTTTCCGATGAAGTTAATAAATAATCTGATGAGACCGAAGTATAGTTAAGAATATTCATAGAGGAAAAAGCATCCTCAATATCGGAAGTAGAGCGATTAGGAGAAGACATCGTTCTGATAACAACCCAGTTTGTAAAATAACATAAGTTATTTATGTAATAGTATAATAGATATGTATCTTTACATACTTGTTCCGGAATGTAGTGGCACGGAGGAACTTTGATGTCTAAAAAATGAAATGTGGTTATATTGTTAAGGTTTTCACCTTGTTTCTCGATAAACCATGGCACTGATACCAATTTGTAACACCCCCATTTTTACAATATAGCAGCAGAAGCTAATCTGGGGTATTACTTCATAGATACAACAATCATAATCATAGAAAACGACTCAAAAGAGACGTTGTTGGAAAAATTTAGTTATCCTCATTAATAATGAGTATTTTACCAAATGCAGTTCCCAAAATCTAAACAACTTTTTCTGAATGATAACAGTTCAGCCATCTTCTAGTCCATGCCACTCCGTGTCGCAACTTGCTCAATTACCTGAGATAAACATGCTAAAAAGTCAACACAATGGTTGAGTGAAATTCATAGGTTTGATATAAACAGTTTGAATACAAGTAATAGTATAATAATTGTATAAACACAATTATTATGAAAATGATATTGTTATGATCTTGGGTCATGTTATTATATACCCGTTATTAGTAATAATCGTAATGAATCATAGTAACAATGTATTATCCCGTTATTGCCTTGTTTGGTCTGATTGGTCTTGTTCTCATGTCATCAACACATTATCATCCAAAGTCAATTTAACGACTCGAAGAGCTCATATATCAACATATTAACATCCAAAGTCAATTTAACGACTCGAAGAGCTCATATATCAACATATTAACATCCAAAGTCAATTTAACGACTTGAAGGATTTATTAATATCCAAAGTCAATTTAACGACTCGAAGTCAAATTTAACGACTTGTAGGATTTATGAAACTAACACATTAATATCCAAAGTCAATTTAACAACTTGAAGTCAAATTTAATGACTTGTAGGATTTATGATACTAACAGATTAATATCCAAAGTCAATTTAACAACTTGAAGTCAAATTTAATGACTTGTAGGATTTATGATAACTAACATATAACATCCATAGTCAATTTAACGACTGTATCAAATTTAATGACTTGTAGGATTTATAACTTAGACATTGATTGTAATGATACATCAGATTAGCATATAGTCTGGTAAAACATTTGTATTCGTTATTTATAGCATGTATCCCCCTTGCGGGTTTATGAAAGCATTAAAGAGATTAAAAGTGAAGCTATGAACTCACTAAGTCATTGAAAAACAATCACAACGTATAAGATAATGAATTATGTAAAAGAGTTAGTAACAAGCATTATACCCTTCGGCAGGGTTTAATAAAACTTAAATAAGTAATGCGAGGTATGAATGCTTACCTGATAGGTAGATTGTATTAAATTCCAAATGAAGCTGACGACCTTATCACAACTTACGGGGAATTTGATAATAGTAAAATAATATAAATAGCCACGCTCACACACCAATAGAATATGTCAAGTCATAGGAATATTGTACTTTAGACATTGTTTAAGAGTTATGAGTTTGATTAAGGAGTTTGTAATTATTTAATTCACCGTTCGGCCATCATATGTTAGAAAGCCATTCATAAATGTTTGAGGAGCGAGGGCATTTTTAAATCATAACACCAACACTCAGTCAGAACGTAATATCGAATGGAACATCTTAATATGAAGCTCCCTAGTAATTGTGTACAATATAGCTTCGGATGATTCGGTTTTAAGTGTTTATTCAATATCTAGTAATGTTAATCACGAGAAGCGTTAATTAAAGTTATGTCATATAATGTTTTGGATATGATTTTATACTTTTTCAAAATGTTACATTTTAGACCCTGGGGTTTGGAAAATTGTAAATAAGCCTTTGGAGTTTGCATTTTTACGACTTTGGTCCTTCAACTTTGAAAGATATACCAAGTAAACCTTGGACAGTTATAACTTTGATAAAATGACACTTTTAGTCCTTTTAGTTATAAGTTGACGGAACTTGGATTTTGCTCTCATAAATTTTTAGGCATTCTCAAGGCATTTTATCCAAAAAGTTACCACCCGCAGCGGAGTTCAATGAATCTTGATCATTCGAATTTAGGGCATTATAGAATGTATCGAGTTGATGCAATTCTGAAAACCCATGATGCGGGCATCCCCTAAGAAGATCATTGAATCGGTCCCATGCCTCGTAAAATGTTTCATCAAATTTTTGTTGAAATCTCGTGATTTCATTTCGAAGATTTGTTGTTTTAGAGGGAGGGAAGAATTTTTTAATGAATTTCGAAACAAGATCATCCCATGTAAGAATCGATCGAGGGGGTTCTTTTTCAAACCAAATCTGGGCGGCTCCCTCGAGGGAAAATAGGAAAAGCCTAAGCTTAACCGACGTACTCAGGACGTTTGGGAACTTCATCGTAGAAGTGATCTTGTTGAAATATCGGATGTGAGCATGTGGGTCTTCTTTATCATCTAAAAATTTTAGCTTGTTTTGAACAAGATTAAAAGACCATGTCTTGATCTCAAAGTTGTTCGCGTAACAATTTCGGGAACAACGATCGCATCCCGAACCCACGGTGGTGCTTCGAGTAATTGCGCCATAGTATGAATTATCGTCCATCGTAACTAATGGATGATTTGAAAATTTCCTTGAATGTTGATTTGGTTTCTCAAGATTGATTGGATGATTCAACAGAAGGCTGACGGACAGGAGGTTCTGGAACTGAAATACGGGCTTGAGACCGAGTGCGCATGCACAAAATAGAAATATAAAAAGAAAATTTACACTAAATTTTTTTTTTTTTTTTATTATGATTTATTCACAATGTATTTTACCGGACAATGAGATAAGACAACTTAAACCAAATAATCTACTTACTTCACGGTAGCTCTTAAAAAGATAAACGCACAGGTGAGCGGAGGAGTAGGAATAGCGCGAAGCTTATTTCTCCTTTCGGGTCGTAGTTCCTCGGAACAACCCTCCTTATACCCACTTTATAGTTTGTTAATCAAATCGAGGTAAGCCGTACGTCGTAAGAGACACAAATGGCAAGTTTTTAAATCTTTTGTTCGATTTGGGAACCAACAAGTTCACCGGAATTTATTATGATAATACCTCAATTGAGAATATTATATTTTGGTATTTTTACCAACTTGTGAATTTTATTTCTTGATTAAGACAATGTTTTTATATTTTTGGTTTTTCTTGTTTTATAAATATATACTAAAAAAGAAATGAAAAATATTTTTGTATTTTTATAAAAATAAAAGAGATATTCACAAATTCAAACACAATTTGTCAAACGTAACGATAATTCGTTTCACAGCCTCCCCGGCAGCGGCGCCAAAAATTGATTCGTTGATATCTATATATATAATATATGAGCAAACTATCAACCAATTAACTTTAGTCAAGGATTGGTTAAGAGTTCACAAATTAAAATATATATGTTTCCGGAAGTATGATTCCCGGGTCGTTATGTCCCAACGAGGTGTGCAATTTGAAAATCGAATGACGGATTGATGATTGATGTTTGAATATGACAAGGTTATGATTGGTTTTCTATTTCTACAAGTTAAATATGCAAAAACGATTAAATAAAACCTAAAAACGAAAGCTAGAATGATTTTAATCTAAAACGTAGACGTAAATGTAAAAACGCGAGGGCTAAAAACCTAAATTACACAATTTTAATCCGAGAACAATTTTTAAACTCAAAATAGATTATACTTGACTAAAAACGAAGTTTAAAAAAAACTAGACTAAAAACAGAGTTCGTTAAGACCAAAAACGAGTCAAAAGAAGAACGAGAACGAATCCCGTTCTTTAAAAAGTGAAACTTTGCAAAAATGACCCTACATATGTAAATTTATTTTTCCTAGAAAATACACAATAAAAGAAAAAATTTTAAAAAAGATTTATATTTTTCTGGTAATTATTTTTTTATGAATTTTTTAAGTTTTTAATGAAAATAAATTATAAAAAATACTAAATGATTTTATAAAAATCTGAAAAAAATACAGAAAATATATAAGACTATAAGGAATCCTAGAAAAATAAGAGGGCTGAACCAGCTTATAAAGATAAGCTGGAAATAAGCCAAAATTGGCTTATAGGCTTAACTGCCAAAATGTGGTTAAATTAATAACCACTTGGGTCTTATAATGAAAAAGACCCAAGGGCAAGCGGTAGTGAGTGTGTGTGATGAAAGGGAGGTCGCAGGTTCGAGTCCTGGACCTCTCTTTTTTACCTTGCTACAGTAACACTTTTTTTTGGATTTTTAATTTACAAACTTGTTAAGCACATTAAGGTAAGCATTTTTCTCAACTAGCACTTTTTATGAATCCTTCAAAATAAGATGGAAAAGCTTAATGGAAAACAGACAGAAAGCTTAATATGACAAAGGGCTTAAGAGCTTTTCTTTTTGGCTTTTTAAGGCAGATTAAGCTTAAGAAAAAGGAAAATATGCACAAACACAAAGAAAGGGACAGGAAATAAACATGTATGAACAATTGAAAGCAAATAAGCACCACAAAATAAGCAAGAAATGGGGCTTAAAAACTCAGCAGGACTAACTTTTTAAGTTAGTACTGCTAGTTTTAGTTTAAAACTGTTAAACTTATTTTTAAACTGAATAAGCATAAAAAAGGAAATAAGCAAAGGAACACATCATTCTATATCTAATAAGCACTAAAAAGCAAAAAGGAACAAGAAAAATAAGCAGATAAGCACAAATGAGAAAGTCTCAGCACCAGGGGAGGCAACAGCCTGAGGGGGCATTTTTTGGCTTAAAAATAAGTTCATAAATGGAAACTTATGGACAAAAGGCTTATATATCTTAAAAGCTAAACTAACAAGCTATAATAATCTAAAAAGAAAAGGGATTTTTAACTAAGGCAAGGTCATGAAAAAGGCAAAAGAAAAAGGGTAAAAACAATCAGCAGCTGCTGATTTGGTTCTCTTAAAAGGACAAAGGGGGATTTGCAGGCTTAAAATTTAGCTATCAACTGAAGTTCAAAACACACACTAAGCTTAAACACATAAAATAATCCAACTAGAAAGCTTATGTATGAAATTTCAAAACCTAAAACTATGAGGGGCTTATCTATTTAGCTTGCTGAATTTAGACCTATGAAATGCAAGAAATACTTTGACAGGAATGCATAAAACCAAAGAACATATAAAACTCACTAATCTTACTGCATAATGGCTCTAAATGGAAGTAAGAACGAGGCTTTAAAAGACTTTTAACCAAAGATTAATTACAAAACATAATGAAATGATTTAAAAACACAGATTCATACTACTTATAAGAAATAACTAAAATCAACTTTTTAACTCAAGAAACTTATGAAAAACTGATTAAACTTCTTGAAAAGGCTAGACAAAGTTGAGATAGTAACCCAAACCAAGGGAAATCCAAATTTGACACCATTTTTAGCTTTATGCCCAAACACTCTTCTTTAGATTATTGATAAAAAGAATATTTAAAACTAAACAGATTGACATATAAGCTATGGATTGCTACAATTAGATAAGGACATAAGCATAACATAAAATTGACAAATGAGTTGAACAATTATAGAAGAAATTAGCACTCTTAAATAAGGAAAGCTAATAACTGCTATGAGTTAGCTAAAAAAGAAATTGAAGGAATTGAATGGAAATTGAAAATTACATTTGATCCCTAGTTCAAAACATAGGACCATGAATGCTCAAAATGAGCTTATCAACAAGCTGCTTAAGCTAAGAATAAGCCCCTATAAGCCCATCCAGTTCTGGTTTATCTTCCAAAAGGCGCTTATTAAGATTGTTTTAACAATTTTAAATGAACAGCTTATACAACTTTAGCTTTAAGGAAGCTAACTGAATTTGGACAAGTTTAATAGGTATAAAAGAGCTAAATGAGCTTATTAGCTTATAACAAGTCACATGTAATCCGTGGTGCTTAAAGGTAGTAAACCATAATTTAAAACACTTTTAACTAAAACTGAACTTTTATTAAGTCTTGAACGTTTGCAAACTTTTAAAGAAGGAATTACATTAAAAACATAAATTAAGCTAAGATTTAAACAACAAAATAAAACTAAAAATTACACTAGTTAAAAAAAACTAGGTTAAAAAAAATAAAAACTATCTTCTTCTCTCTTTTATATGCAGAGTGTTATGCTTGTTGTGTGAGTGAAATCTCCCAAAGTCTATCTAAGCAATTTATCATCTTTTGTGCTTTCTTGATTTCATACCCATCGTTGGATTAATCTTGAAAAGAGTGGGATTGCCAACTTGGTAAGGCATCTTGTAACCAGGGTTTAGTGGGTTGAGGGTGATGATTTTACCTTTTGTGTAAAAGTGGTGTTGGGGGTAACAGGTAAAAGTTTGGGGAATGTACAAGTTTGGCCCTCCAAAGATATATGGTTGTTTGCATACAAAGTCCTTGTGGTGTAAAGATAATAGGGGTTGGCAAGTCAGGCCCCTCATTGTTATAACTTGCATTGCAAAACTCGTCCCTTGTTAATATAACTTTAGGGGCTTGGCAGTTTTGGCCCCTAGAGTCACATTTTCAGTAAATTGCAAATTCCGCCCTTGTCATTTTATCTTAGTAATATAACTTTGGGATTTGGAAATTTCAGTCCCTCAAGTTATATTCTTTTCTGATTCAGCTTCTCGGAGTTAACTTGACTTTGTCGGGGTTGACTTTGACTTTGACTGTTTGACTTTTCTGTTGACTTCTTGACTTGGTTGATTTTTTTTTATTTGGCTTCGTCTTTTCATACTTTTTCATTCCGTGCTCAGTTTTGTTATTTTTGGCTTTGTTTTTTGTACTTTTGTGAATATCCGTTTCCTACACAATACAAATGCAAAACAAACATATATTTGTCAATTTTTGTCTGTTTTTGGTCATTGGCTCGTTTTTAATGGAAAAAGGTATGTGTAATTAAGCACATACCAGTTAAGCACGAGAAGCGTTAATTAAAGTTATGTCATATAATGTTTTGGATATGATTTTATACTTTTTCAAAATGTTACATTTTAGACCCTGGGTTTGGAAAATTGTAAATAAGCCCTTGGAGTTTGCATTTTTACGACTTTGGTCCTTCAACTTTAAAAGATATACCAAGTAAACATTGGACTTTGAAAAGTGACATAAATGACCCCTGGAGTTATAACTTTGATAAAATGACACTTTTAGTCCTTTTAGTTATTTTTGTATTTTTCTGAAACTTTTTTCTATTTTTTATGTATTTTTTTAGAATTTTTACTTTCGAAAAATTATAATAATTAAACTGCTTAATGGAAAATTACCAAAAATTCAGGGAAAATCAAGAAGGTTACAAAGAAGCTAGGAAAATTAAAACCTAGGACTTAGCTTAATCAATAAGCTCGAAATAAGCCCTACTATGCTACGGCTTATAAATGAAAAGGGAAAGTAAAGCGTGTACTTGTATTTGATGGAAAGAAACTATGTTGATGACTATTGTACAAACTGGTTACAAGTAAGGCATATATGGAGTTCGTGGGTTTCAGAGTGTGGGCAACCCCTTTTTGCTCTTTTTTTTTATTTTTGACTTTTATGAAAAACTAAATACTATGACTTAAAAAGGACACAAAATTAAGCAATTTTAATAAAAGGGACATAAGCTGAAACTAACTAATAAGCTCAAAAACAGCTTATCAAAAAGCTGTCACAGAAAGTGGTCTTTTGCCCTTGGTTTCACTTAAACAGCTATAAAAAACTCAATTTAAGCTCAAATTGAAAAAGAAAAGGTGATCTAGATAGCTTATGATGAGCTTAAGTCATTACTAACAAGCAACTTAAATAAGTAACACTAAAAGTCAACTGAAATTGATGACTAAATGCTTAATTTCAGAAATATGCTCCAAATAGTTCAAAAACAAAATAAGCTCAAATACTCAAACGGAGCCAATTTAGACTCTAAACTTTTGAAACTAAACAAACACCTATAAACTACTAATCTAAATCTAGAAATTCTAACCTAAATCTAGAAAATTAGCATTTAAAGACTAGGATCTAGATGGTACTGTTTTTGGCTTATTTTGGCTAATTAATGATTTTGAAGCTAAATGTACCTATGTTAATAAGCTAGAAAATGAAACCTAAGACTCAATCTATATTAAGTTATATGAAAACTCAAATCCTACTAAGTTTGATAAGCTAAATCCTACAATTTCTAATCTAAATGAATGCAAAAGTTCAGCAGTACTAACTGATGTTAGTACTGCTGATGCAAATTGCAATTAGCTAAACCAAATGTACAGGGTAACCTAGTGAGGTTACCTGCACTAAACACTCTTGTTTAGTGTGTACAAACACAAAATAAGCAAGAACCAAGCCTTAGATGGCTTGGTTCAAAATTTGCACAAGTGAAATTCAAATGAAAAACTCCCCTGGTGCTGGCACTTCTAAATTACACCCTAACTTGTTTAAATTTAAAATCTAAGTCCTAAATTCCCCTTTCCTAATGATTATAAGTGTAAATGAAACTAACTCAAGCAAAACTTAAAACTCATTTTGACTTTTGATGGTCAAAGTATCTAATGCCAAACACCCCTTTAAATTGTGACAGTTTTGAATAAGCTTATGCTTTTAAAAATCTAATGATCTAATTCTAATAACCAGATAACTAACAGCTTTTAACAGGCTTAACAAACATTTTTCATTAAACAAATAAGCTATATCTAAGAATCTAAGCTAAACTACTTATTTTTGGCTTTTTATGGTTTTTATGACAGAAAAGAGATTACTATGATTTATAATACTTAAGCTAAAAACAGTTGAGGAATAAGTACTAAATAACCATATAAATCACAATTAAGCATTAAGAAAACAGATAAGCACTATTAATAAGCAAATAAGCAAATCTAGACTAAATAAGCAATTATTTAAACTAAGACTGAAAATTAAAGAAGACTTACAATGAGCCTAGCTAAACAAGGCATGAAATGCTCTGAGAGCTTAATCAACAGCTCTGGCTTATTTAAAATAAGCCAGTATTAGTCAATGGGATCCCTTCCATTTTTGGATCCCCTTCCATAGCTTATTTGTCCACATAGTAAGGTATTAGCTGATTTTATGTTGTAAGTAGATTAATTAGATTAATTAGCTCTATCACTAGCTTAGAGACTAGTGAGAGCTTATTCGGAGCGTAAGATAGCTTATTGAAGCTTATTACACTTTTAAGACATTTTAAGCCATAGAAACTTTTAGACTTAAACATGGAATATAAAACATAACTTGATTATATTGATAAAAAGTTGCTGATTACAATACTTAAAAGAAAGATTACACTATGAAAACATTTAAAATTACAATAAGCTAACCTTAAAAATTACTAAAAAACTAGATAGTGTGTGTGTGTGAGGTGAGAGCCTATTTATAGTCGATCCCTGAAGCTTCTAGGCCTTGCTTGATGTCCACGCTCCTTTCAATCATCACCACACGATTAACCAATCATTGGAGAGCATATGATGGCCGTTAGATCATTTCTTGGGATCACACGGATTGCCAAGCTGGCAATCCTTGATGTGACCCTTGTGTTACTTTTCTGAGTGATCCAAGAGTAAATCCCAATTCTCCTTGTGCTTTCTTCCATAGCCACGTGGCCTTAGCTTGAGAGTGAGCTAATGAGAAGCTTGATTTGACTAATCTCTCCCTGCCATCTTACTTGTGCTTACTTGAATAGACTTAATCACCCCTTAATTTGGATTTGCCCCTTGTTTTACCCATGGTAACTAGTGGAGACGATGGATGAATAGTGAAAATGGTTTAGCGCCCTTTTTTAACTATAAACGGGTAATTCAGGTTTGAACTTTGGGGTAATTGCAATTTTGGTCCTTGTGTTTGGTTTTTCCTTTTATAGTGTAAAAGAAGTTTATCAATTGGCAGGAAAAACCCTTGTGGTTTTTAGAAAAGGGTTATTGGGCTAAGGATTGGGCTTTTGGATCCGGGTGAGGCCCATTTAGGCTTAGGGACCATTTATGGACTTTTCTGAAAGTTGAGGGCTTAAATGGAATATTTTGGGTCCTGTTGACCATGATTTGACCACTTTGACTGAGGGTTTGACTTTTCCTGGCTTTGCTTCCGGCTTTTGTACACTCTTCCGTTCTCGTGTCCGTGCTTGCTTGTTTTTGACGGTTTTCTTGTGATTTCTGATTTATCCGTACCTGCACACACAAAACACAAATACAAGCATATTTTTGCCATTTTTGGTCTGTTTTGGGTTTAATTGGGCTATTTTAAGTACAAACGGATATGTGTATTTTACACTTATCAAGGGGCTTGGCAGTTTTGGCCCCTAGAGTCACATTTTCAGTAAATTGCAAATTCAGCCCTTGTCATTTTATCTTAGTAATATAACTTTGAGATTTGGCAATTTCAGTCCCTCAAGTTATATTCTTTTCTGATTCAGCTTCTCGGAGTTGACTTGACTTTGTCGGGGTTGACTTTGACTCTGACTGTTTGACTTTTCTGTTGACTTCTTAACTTGGTTGATTTTTTGGCTTTGATTTGGCTTCGTCTTTTCACACTTTTCCATTCAGTGCTTAGTTTTATCATTTTTGGCTTTGTTTTTTGTCCTTTTGTGTGATATCTGTTTCCTGCACAATACAAATGCAAAACAAACATATATTTGGCAAATTTTTCTCTGTTTTTGGTCATTTAGGCTCTTTTTAATGGAAAAAGGTATGTGTAATTAAGCACATACCAGTTAAGCACGAGAAGCGTTAATTAAAGTTATGTCATATAATGTTTTGGATATGATTTTATACTTTTTCAAAATGTTACATTTTAGACCCTGGGTTTGGAAAATTGCAAATAGGCCCTTGGAGTTTACATTTTTACGACTTTGGTCATTCAACATTAAAGATTATACCAAGTAAACATTGGACTTTGAAAGTGATTAAAATGATCCCTTGGAGTTATAACTTTGATTAAAATGACCATTTTAGTCCTTTTAGTTTAAGTTTCTGAAAGTTAAGTACATATACCCCTTGCCATGGATTATAATTACAAAATCATGTCCAAAATTGTCATGCATGCTTAGTTAACATTTCAATAGACAGTTTATAGTTATAAATAAAAATAAAATATAAAGTTTTTGTAACAGCAACACAAGTTTAAAATAAGATTCGTTTAGGTAGGAAGCAAAACGGGGTTAAATTAGGTTTCAACGTAACGCCGGGGTTTTAAGTTCAAATTCCTTCATTAATCAATAAAGTGGTTATTTTAACATTAGTTAAGCATGATAGGATAGATTATAACAATATTTAATCATTATAACATTTAGTTTTAAGAAAAACGTGAAATTAGGGTTTCGGGTGTACGGTTTTGGATCAAAATGGAAAATGAGCATGAATTGAGTTATGAAACTTTAACAAGAGTATATTTAGGATCATATGAACATTATAAAAGTGTAGGAGCAGAAGTAGAATATCTAGAACCTGGGTTTGAGCTTCAAGGAGCAAAAATGGTGGAAATGGGTCGTTTCGGGTAGTATTTCCACTTGTACGCCTTGTATCTTCACTCCAAGGCTTCAATTCTTCAGGGCTTCACTTCTAGAACTTCTTTAATGATCCTAGGATCATATAGGAGCAAAGGATTGCTGCCTTATGGGTTTGAGAAAGAAGAGATGTGGTGCAAATTAGAATGAAGGAGTTAGGGCCCTATTTATAGTGTTAGCAACCCTTAGAGGCCAAGGAACTTTTGTAACTAGGTTATGACACATGGGGGGTGATATGGAGAGTCTAGGGGCTGAGTAAGGAAGGCTATGGTGCAAGGTGGAAGCTTATGAAGGTTGTTTTGGGTGTAGTGGTGGCCGCGGCTGAAGTAGGCCAACAAGGCCATCATGTGGCTTCATTTGAGACCAAAAAATGGTCATAGCAGGTGGGTAAGCTGCTTGAGGGATTCTAGAAGAGTTTCACATAAGAATTTTGCACTTGGAATGGTTTAAATGGTGTCCAAAATTGAGAGAGATGTGAGGAGAGAGAGTAGGAGAGAGAGAGTTTTGGGGTTCGACTAGGGTTTCACATGTTTTCAAGCTTTATTTCGTGTGTACTTGATTAAGGATAGTTAATATATATCCAAGGTCTGATATAGGAAGGATTAACAAAGATTAGCAATTGGTTTGGGTTAAAACGGATTAGAATTGAAGAAATGAGGTCACGGGTTTGATTAGGGCACGTTTAGGGTTTTCTTGAACTTTCTTGGTTTATATTTTTGCATACCCTTTGATTAGGAATGATTTGTAATACAAATATTCTAGGGCTTAAATAAAGTATTATCAATGAAGTTTGATTGTTGGTTTAGTTAAAATGGGTTGAAATTGAAAGAATAAGCCGTTTAGCTTGGAATATAGGGTTTCTATCAAGGCTTTTAGGGTTTTCTAGTGTTGTAATTCTCGTACATTGTTGAAGCCAAGGATGGTTATGATGGATAAAGGTTTGTATACTCATTTTATGGGTTTACAAAACTCTTGGTTGTTTCTTGAGAATGAGTTGGTTCTGAATGAGTAAACTGGTTCAAAATCACAATTAGGGTACAATTTGGGTTTCATGGATTATTTCTTTGTGTAATTTAAAGGTAGAATGATGAAATGATGATGGAAAATGATGCTTGAAAATGATGATAATGTTATAAATCAACGTTTTTAAACGTATTTGAGAGTTGATTTAGGTTTACAATGGATAAAAATGAAGAAAACATGTCATGGTTTGGGAATCAGCTTGGTTTTAGGGTTTTAGGGTTTTGAATTAGGTTCTTGAGTGTTAAAAATGTGTGTGAAGGCTATGATATGGAATAATTAGGGTTTAAAACATTTGTATAATGAGTATAGTAGGCTCTGTACATAAGTGGTGCATGAAAAAATTGATGGTAATGAATAACGATTCTTTACTATCTACAGTAGTACAGCAGAAGCATGGATAGGCCCCATATGAACCACAGGTTCCTGTAAATCGGAAGTATTTCACCCAGGTTCTATCTGGATCTGAACGAAATTCTTATTGGTTGTCATCAAGAGGTGTAGTTTGGAAAAATAGTAGTCCATCGTGATAAGGAGGTAATTTTAATTATGGTGCCCTAACTTAATTATAAAATGCAAGCACACACGTGGACTTGTAACCTTTATTAGCCTAACCTAAATTCATGCCCAGTACCTACATCTATTCACTACAACTTTCAATTAAATCTTGGGGCGAGATTTCTGTAAGGGGTGGAGACTATAACAACCTAAGAATTTTCATCAACCTATTTTACTATGATCACAATTGTACGAGGAAATTTTTCGCTTTATTACATTACTTGCATCTCAATATATAATGTAATTTGCATAACTAAAGTAGACGAGCTCACGCAACCTATCTATGGAAATCTTGTCTTCATATATGTCAAGCAAACATCACAATATGTCAAGTCAATATCATCATATCCTTATTACAAGGTACATTAGTCCTTTATGTACCATTTAGCACAGTTATTATCAAAACGGGCTTTTTAAACCATTATCATATATACCTTGAAACTCCTAAATTCCATGAATGTTTAATATCTAAAGTAAATTGCACAGCTACTCTAAAGCATATATACACGTAACATAACTCATTTGAAATATAAACTCTACAAGTCTAGTACAAGTTTTCAAAGCAAATAGAGTGAGTGAGTTAAGATGACATCTAAAATATTCTATTTACCTCCGTTTTCATTCTAATTCCTTCACCATCACTTGGTGTACAAGTACTATTCTCATATAAATGTGTAACCACATAATTATTCTATCATAAGCTTGAATACATTTTTTTACACTCAAAACCCTAATTCAAAACTCAGAAACCCTAACCCGAGCTAAATAGTAACCCGAGACCCGTTTCTTCATTTTTTTCCATTCTAAACCTAAACCAACACTCAAATAAGTTGTAATAACTTAAATTACAACATTAACAATCATATCCTATCATCATTTCATCATTTTATTTCAATTATACACAAAATAAATCTGAGAAACATACAATGGTATCATATGACCAGTTTACTCGTTTTTGCCCCATTTTAAACCCGAAACCACCTATCAATTTCTTGTTATTAATCCTTAATAAAATCCTTACAAACATTAATCCATCATTATTGATCAAATGTACATGAATTACAAGCTTGAAAACCTAAATAAGCACTAATTGACCCGCGAACCATATCTTGCAAAAGATGACAATTTTAGAAAATTTCCTTTGCAATCAAGCAACCTCATGACTCACCCACTTGCTCCATAGACCTGATATAACAAACAAATTTACATGTCTTGGTACAAAAATTGGCCCTCATGGGTCTCTTTTTCTTCCTTGTTTACACACGGCCATCAAAAGTAGCAAGCAATTACCTCAAAGCTAGTTTCTAGCTTTAAAACTCATCTCATTAGCCTCTCCTCATCACCCTCTAGACTTCATACATGTCCTAATCTAGTCACAAGGTGTCCCTTGGCCTCTAAGGGATGAATTACTATAAATAGATGCATAAACTCTTCATTTCAAACTCATCCCCCACTTCCTCCTCTATAACCTATCATAGCAGCAATCCTTTGCTCAATATGAATTCTAAGAGATCTTAAGAAGTCCCAAGAACAGAATTGAAGCAAAATAAACCAAGAAAAGAAGCCCGGGAGTCGTTATTCTAGGCATACGAAGCTAAAAGTCTCGATTTCGACCCATTTCCAAGCTATAAGCTCAAACCCATGTTCTAGATGTTCTACTTCTGCTATACACTTTTATAATGATTCATATGATCCTAAATAATCTCTGGTTAAACGTTTCATAACTCAATTTTGCTTCATTTTCGTTTTGATCCAAAACCGTACACCCGAAACCCTAATTTTATGTTTTTCTTAAAACTAAATGTTATAATGGTTAAATATTGTTATAATCTATCATAGCATGCTTAACTAATGTTATTAAAATAACCATGGTGTGGAGTGTGTGAATTGAAGGAAAATTTGATTCCTAAATAAACCGCACTGTATACGTTTTGAACCCCTAATTTGACCCGTTTTGTTTCCTAGCTTAACGAATCATTATTTTAAACTTTAGTGCGTATTAAATCTTCATTTTTGTTTATTATAACTTATAAATGTGTGTGTGTGTAAAAATGTTAAAATAGTTTGCATGGCAATTTGGACATGTTTTGTAAATATTATTCCATTAAGGGGTTTTTTATGCATTAACTTCTGGAAACTTATAACTAATGTGGCTGGAAAATGTCATTTTATCTAGTTATAACTATAAGCGGTCTATTATGTCACTTTCCAAAGTACAAGTTTAATTTTTATATCTTTAAAACATTGACAGTGACCAAACTCGTAAAA
This sequence comes from Tanacetum coccineum, assembly GCA_026074375.1. Classification (NCBI taxonomy): domain Eukaryota; kingdom Viridiplantae; phylum Streptophyta; class Magnoliopsida; order Asterales; family Asteraceae; genus Tanacetum; species Tanacetum coccineum. The sequence continues at coordinate 21,614 of BQNB010022493.1, read as the reverse complement.
AGTTGCAAAAACCCCCAAGGTATATTTTGCCACTTTCAAACTCACAGGGTTCTAAAATTTAACATTTGAAAAGTATAAAATCATGTTTAAAACTTACAAAGACATAACTTTAATTAACGCTTCTCGTGCTTAACATTTCCAGATATTGATTAAAACGCTTAAAACCGATTATATCATATCACAATACTAGGGAGCTTCATATTAAGGAGTTTCATCTTGGTATTACGTTCTGACTGAGTTGTTGGGTTTATGATTTAAAGTGCCCTAGCTCCTCAAATGTTTACTGAATGACTTCTGAATTATGATGGCCCGAGTAGTGTTACAATAATTCCAAAAACTCTTCAATCAAAACTAATAACTCTTAAAACTAAAGTTCTTTAGAGTCATATCTTCCCTAAGATCAACATATTTCTCAGGTTGCGTGACGTGGCTGTTTACTATCATTTGCTATATCAACCTTCCCTGTTAAGATTGTGATAAGGTCGTGAGCTTTCATTTCAGAATATTTATTACATCTACATATTAGGTAAGTTCATAGCCTCGCTTTTCAATCTTTTGAATTTTTTATAAACCCGCGAGGGGGATACATGCTTGTTACAAACTCTTTTACATACTCGTTTATCTTATAACAATGTGATTACTTTTAAAAGCTTAATGAATTCACAACCCCATATTCAATCTTTTGAAATTATTTATAAAACTTGTGATACCTGAATATAATCCATGAATGCAAGTGTTTTCTAAAATGTATGCTATCTTAGTATTATTATTGCCTAAGTTAGCTTCAGTGTCATTATTTTCATATCATGATCAATTATTTACTTGCATTGCGATTTTAGTGAACGCGAATATTGTGAATAGATCTATTGGGGGGACGGCTCCCGTTGGATACCTATGCATGGTGGTAGCCAAACGCAACTTATTTGTCCTAATAGGTAACCTTGGCGATGTTACCTTTTCACAGGGACATCTGTCCCTAACCAATTATAACTACGGTGATTTCCCTGTTAATGTTATTGATGTCATGGCTTAGATGCAAATAAAATAATGTTCCCCATGATGATTGTCACTGCTATACCAGTTATTTCCACTATAACTTATATTTAACTATTACATTTCAAACCTATGAATTTCACTCAACCTTTGTGTTGACCCTTTTTATGCATGTTTATCTCAGGTAATTGAGCAACTTATAGCATGGAGTGGCATGGACATGAAGATGGCTAAAACTTGTTATCATTCACATTTTATGTTTCTAGATTTTGGGACCTGCCTTTGTAAAACTCTGATTTGAAATGAATGATAACATATCTTTTGAATAAATGTCTCTTTTGGGTCGTTTTCTATGATTATGATTGTTGTATCCATGAAGTAATACCCCAGATTAGCTTCCGCTGCTATATTGTAAAAATGGGGGTGTTACACATTTTCATTTCGTATTTTCATACTCAAGATATTTTGTCTATGGTACTTTATTATTTTAGATTTTGTTTTATATGACTATATGTGTTGTTATGGTTATGATTAACCTTGATACAAGTCCCCTCTTATGTCTGGTGTCGTCATGACATTTTGATTTTTTAATGCATTTAGTGATTCTCTATTATTATATAAATGTGTTGTGACAATTCCTCTCTCGTTACGCCTTACGTTTCTGCCTTGGCGTGGTGTAACAGATTGGTATTAAAGATATTGGTTATAGAGAAGTAGGTGGTTTGACCTAGACTATAAACTAGAAGTCCTTCATATAGCTACATAATAAGAACTATGTGTGGTAATGTTTATGTATTTTTCATTTTCTTTTTTTCTCTGAGTCTTATCTCGACCTACTGGCTACTCGATATCAGAAAATCCAAAAGAGGAGCCAATTGAGGAGGAGCCTCTAGAGGAACCGAAGGAGGAAGGGTAGTTAGAAGTATCAGAGGAGGAGGCCGACTCAGATCTCCTGTCGGATGCTCGTAGCAGGCCTGGACCCGCGGAGTCGGGTGACTCTTGCGAAAGTAAAGTCAAACCTAACTGAGGCTCAGCATAAGCTTATCCTATCTTTTACCTCGACGCATTGCTATTATCGATGATTTCTTTCAGATATTTCGTATTTTACACTATGAGACTTTCATTTTCTTTCTGTCGTTTTGGATTTTATCTTTATATAAATAAATATTGCTTTGATGGAACATCATGTTTGTGTTATATTGGGTTCGTGTAAGATTTGCTATGTGGTATATGTATATATTTGTTTGTTATCATTGAGATGTGTAGTCTTGGAAGTAAGTATACGTGTGAAATGATGCAAATAGCCAACATAATTATAAAGGCATCACATACATGGACTTATGGCCATGATTGCATTGATCGGTGTTGCTTGCTATGTGATAGTTTAAGATGTCATGTTATGTGCTAATTAGAATGTGGTAAAATGGGTTATAGAGTTAGGAATTTGTGCCTACATTAAATGTGAACCCTAGTATTTTAAGACTTAGTTATTTGATTAAGGTAGCTAATGGTAAAAGCTAGAAATTGACAGGATTATCCGAGGGTGCATTTTTAAATTAGAGGATTCCCTATTCATTATAGATTTGATATCGTTCGGGCATCAGAGTTTTGATGTAATTGAGGGATGGACTGGATATCGAAGCATAGGACTGAGATAGTTTTTCATGAAAAGGTAGTTCGGATACCGTTGGCAAAGGGAGAGGTACTTTAGGTTTACGGAGAGCGAACCAAAGGGAATTCAAAATCCCTTAAGAGCACGATAGCGGGTGAGCAAAAGTTAGATGATATCCTGATTATGCGAGATTTTCTTGTGGTATTTCCTGAAGACCTAATGGGATTACCCCCTCATCGAAAAGTTGAATTGTTGACATGTTCGTAATTTTTCATACTTGTACTCTCTTTTGTCGTTGCTTCATATACTCCCCTTTGAATCCCCTCGCGGTGATGTGATAATCCTTTTGTTATATGGTCTCCTTTGTGTGAAAAACATTTTTATAATGATAATGAAGATGTTTAGGAAAACTATTTTTGAATTAGTTTATTACGATATCGCTTTTTATATGAATGTCTTCTAATTTTTATAAAAAAACTATGCTTATAATGATTTTTATGAAAACAATGTGATGTCGGTTGACTGTCAAAACTATGTTTAAGATAATCTTTATGAATAAGATATGATACTATTTTTATATGCTTGTTTTTGATATATTTTATTTTACTTTATTATGAAAAGTATGTTTAAAATGATTTATATGGGTAAGATGTGATACACCTTTAAATAACTGGCTATGGATTTTGTTTAAAATGAGTTTTACAAAAATAATATTTAAAATGATTTCTTTATTTTAAAGGATTTTTTTATATATTTTGAATATGATTTTATTATTTTGAAATATTTTTATAAAAGTTTAGTTGGTACTCTCGGGTAAAATCAATTATTGGTACAAGTTATATATTTTTTAATTATTGATCTTGATACGTATTGTTATTCGATATGTGATTCTTTCGTCGTTGGTACGCCTTGTTGATCCTTTCGTTTGCGTTTCCTATGGGTATAAATATTTTATTTTTTATATTTTTTCTTTTAAGGATTTCTATGACATTTGATCCGCATCTATTTGCACTTGCGAAACCCCTTATACGTTTCCTAGCCTTTGATTCGATATTCATTTGCTACCCTATATGATAACTCATAATCCTTTGAATTTATTTGATATACTTTTATTCAACCAAGTCACTCACCGTAGGGGGGGAACCTGTATTGTTCGTCAATAAGAAGGATGGTTCGTTTAGAATGTGCATATGGTGTCAAAAATTGAACGAACTAACCATTAGGAATTGTTACCCTATCCCTAGAATCGATGATTTATTCGACCAACTTCAAGGCTCACGTTATTTCTCTAAGATAGATCTCAGTTTTGGTTATCATCAGCTAAGGGTCCATGAAGCATACATACCAAAAACCACATTTAGGACGCGGTATGAACACTTTGATTTTATGGTTATGCCTTTTGGGTTATGTCACACCCCTAGACGGGGCCTGGACGGAATACGTGTTCGAGGGCGTGACTTCATCATACTTCGAACACAAGGCACAAGAGAACGACCACTAATGGACGTTTTGAAATCATAACTCGTTATATTTATTTAAAAATAGATAAGTTTACGAGATTTCAAAGGAAATAGCGGAAGCATAATTAAGTTTTGAAAAGTCAACGAGTATGAATGATAATAAAGTCTTGAAAGATGATATCATATTGCACGTAGACTCCACATAGCACGTCAAGAAGTCCAAGCTAATCACCTAAGAAAAACATGCTAAAAACGGTCAACATAAAGTTTAGTGAATTCATAGGTTTAAGTAAAACATTAATAAGGATAAAAAATGTTTAGTGAATACAGCTTCACTCAAAGTATTATGAAAAGTGTTTAGTAATTGGAAATGTTTAACCAAAGTAGTGTGGACCACAAGATTTCAAAGCGTATGTGACAATCTTAGCAGTTTACGATTTCACATACAAAGCACATGTGACCGTTATAACAAATACAACTTCACATGAAAGTATTTATTGTTGCACTAAGCTCATGACACCGATGCTAATAACAACAGGGCATATCATATCATGCCACATAGTATTCCTGCCCTTAACTGGTGTCCCAAACTAAAGACCACCACAACGCACATCGACATGACATATATCCGTTTGTTCTTCGTTAAGTGGAACCAACGCATGTAGGGATAATTAGTCCCAATAGATCTATTTATTCATTCGTGTTTACTTAACCAATCCAATTGGCCATAGGTGACTAACGGTTCATGATAGTTCGGGCAATAGTGGTTTGTAGCAAAACTTAGGCAACACATAAACAGGAAACGATAACAAAAAATACTTGTGTCCAATGTAAAAGTAACCAACTTTTTCTTAAAAGCTTAAAGTACTTAAATCCATAAGTAAAAACGAGTGTGATGTCAATCATGTAACGAGTTTGTAATCAACGTATAAACGAGTTTAAAATTCAGTAACGTAAACGAGTTTGTAAACGAGCATGTTTCTCACCCCAAAAGTAGTAAAGTATATGTAAAACAAGTAAAACGTGGGGCTATGAACTCACCTCGATGTTGTAGAACGATTGGCAGAAATGCACATATTAAGCACAGCACAAACGGAAACCAGAACGGCTCGACCAAGAAGTTGCAGTCAATCTTAACGGTTATATCCTACTAGCTTAGGATGATGAATCTAGGTTTTCCGATGGATGAGTACATCAACGCGACACGTTGATAAAGGATTTGGATTTCAAATTGTAATGGTTTGGTGGTTGGTTAAACAAAATAAATCGAAAAGTAAACGCAAAGTATGTAATATATTTCGTATATATTACATATGAGAAAAAGAAATAATTATATAATTCATATGGTGAATTATATAATAAAAACAAACAACCAAAAGAATAAGTCGCAATATATAATACTTTACAAGTATTATATAAGAAACGTGAGAAAAATAATTGAAACAAAATAATTCGACACGTTTTTGGAAATCACCAATTGAATTAATGAAACGTTCTTGTATAAAAGTAACACACGTTTCAAAGTTACGAATTATGTAAACGATGTTTCTAAAACTTTTACAAAAGTTATGATTTTATTTTCTAGTCAGGAATTTATAAAATAATATTTTATAAATTAGTATTTCGTTTTCTCGACGAATTGTAACCAAAATAGTTGTCTCATTTGTAAAATTATAGTTTTCGTTTGTTGTCGCGTTATTGTATAATTACATATTAAAATCTTAAAAACTTTATAACTTCGTCCGTTTATCGGGTTTCTAAAATAATAGAATTTGTAGCGAAAAATACTAAGTATATAAATTTATAAAAATTTCGACATGACCTATTCGTTTATACAACGTTTTCCATTTTTACAAAATTCAACGTTTTCCCCTTTTCAATCAATCCGTGTTTGCAAAGTATCTATATTTTTAACTAGACTTAATAAATACCAACGATAAGCAAAACCAAACACACCCTATATGTTGTAAAACACAAAACCAAACGCCCTATATGGGCAGTTTTAAACCCATATCCAAACACCCCTTTTTCTACCATAAAACACAAATCCAAACACCCTATAATGGCAGTTTTACCACCAATCCAAACGCACCTTAAATTTTATAAATCACCAAAAACGATAATACTAAATAATATAACTATTTAACCAATTTAAACCACCAATAAATTAGATCTTGCAATAACTTATCAATCGATTATACAAATCAAACCCGCAACCTATACGTGCCCTCACACTAAACCTAAACAACCCGAACATCTTTTTCTTGGAGTGGTGGCTGTTGCGGCTATTATGATGGTAGTGGTGGTTGTATCGTTGTGGCAGCGATGTGGTGATGTTGGTGGTTACAGTGGTGATGGCGGGGGTGAGTAGCTAACGAGGGTGGTGGTGAACGTGGCTGGTGGTGGTCGATTGATAAGGAAGATGGTAGCTGTTGGCGAAGTGATGGTGGTGAGATAGTGGGGTGACGTAGGCGGCTGCTACCGCAGCAGGTGGTGGTGGTGGTTATGAACGTGGGACGACGGCGAGGAGATGATGATGGGGTGAAGATGGTGTTGTGGTGAGTGAATGCGACATGATGAGGTGATGATGGTGTTGTCGGAATCCGGCCGGAGCGGCGCCGGAAAGTTGGCCGGAAAGTTAGAGAGGAGATGAGAGAAATATGGGGCCTAGGGTTTGGTATAAATGAGGGGAAACCCTAATATTTTTCTATTTATACTAGAAAGTTTAAAATAATAGTGACAAGTATAAAAAAGTTCAAGGGTGAAGCTGAAAATATAACTAGAGGGGCTAAATGTGTAATTATTTAGTATAGTTTTGTAAAATAATTGTTCGGGACTCGTTTGGGCGAGTTAACGGATGATTCAAAAGACGAAACTTGCGCCATTGTTTTCCAAATAATTTTTCAATCGAAAATAAGTATTTACTTGGCCATATTTCATAAATATTTGGTAACGTTCATTTAAATTGCTCGTTTTGTTCATTACTAGACACCGGTGTCACGGTTAAACTCTATTAGTAAAATAAAACGCTAACTCGAATATGCACGTTAATAATAAACGTTTTTTTTAAATAAAATGTTAGATAATTTATGAAATATTTTTATTAAATAAATTTTGATAATTAAATAAAATTTGATTATTTTTTTGTCGGTACGCATTGTGCTCGTTTTCAAGCCAAATAAGTTTTAAAAAATAAATTTATAAATGAGAATTATGTAATAATAATTATGATTTATTATTAAAATGAGTTCCAAAAAATTATCGGTTACACGGTAATCGTTTTTATGTGACGGTTTAAGGTTAAAAAGTCAAGTCGGAACCAAAAAGTCAAAGTGTAAAATAGTAATTTAAAGTTCTAAAATTTGTCGGGTGTGACAGGTTAACTAATGCACCAACGATTTTCATTGACTTAATGAACTGGGTGTGCAAGCTGTATCTAGACAAGTTTGTCATCTTGTTTATTGACGATATCTTGATCTACTCGAAGTCTAAGGAGGACCAGGAGGTTCATTTGAGAATAGTGCTGGAGCTGCTAAAGAAGGAGAAGTTGTATGCCAAGTTTTTTAAGTGTGAATTCTGGCTACAAGAAGTGCATTTCCTTGGGCATGTAGTAAACGACAACGACATTCATGTAGATCCCACTAAGATCGATGTAGTGAAGAATTGGAAAGCTCCTAAATCACCATCAAAGATACGATCATTCTTTGGATTGACAAGTTACTATCGACGTTTCATCGTGAATTTCTCTAAGATTGCCAAACCGCTCACTTCACTAACGCAGAAGAACAAGAAGTACGAGTAGGGCGCGAAACAAGAAAAAGCCTTCCAGACATTAAAGGATAACTTATGTAATGCTCCAATTTTGATGTTGCCTGACGGACCACATGACTTTGTGGTATATTATGATGCTTCAAACTAAAGATTCGGGGTGTGTGCTTATGCAAATGGGTAAGGTAATTGCATACGCATCTCGTCAACTGAAGATTCATGAGAAGAACTATACCACTCACGATTTAGAGTTGGGTGCGATGGTTTTTTCAAGAAATGTAGGCATTATTTATACGGGACAAAAAGTGTTATTTACACGGATCATAAGAGTCTTCAGCATATATTTGACCAGAAGGAGTTAAATATGTGCCAGGGGTGATGGATTGAGTTGTTTAGTGACTATGGCTATGAGATTTGTTATCACCTGAGAAAGGATAATCTAGTAGCAGATGTATTAAGTAGGAAAGAAAAGGTGAAACCAAGACGAGTACGAGCAATGTGTATGACGATTTAGTCTGGTGTTAAGGATAAGATATTGGCAGCTCAAAGTGAGGCGTCCAAGGTGGATAACGCACCAATAGAAATGCTGCGTGGCTTGGACCAGCAAATGGAAAAGAAGGAAGATGGTGGTTTGTACTTTATGGATCAAATTTGGGTTCCATTGGTAGGAAGCATAAGGACATTGATTATGGATGAGGCTCATGCATCTAGGTACTATGTCCATCCGGGAGCTGATAAGATGTACTATGACCTTAGAGATATGTATTGGTGGCCAGGTATGAAAAAGGATATAGCCACATATGTTAGCAAGTGTTTGACTTATTCAAAAGTGAAGGCTGAACATCAGAGACCTCCAGGCTTGTTGAAACAGCCAGAGATACCCAAGTAGAAGTAGGAAAGGATAACTATGGATTTTATTACGTAGTTGCCAAGGTCTAATAGTGGGTATGACACGATATGGGTGATAGTCGATAGACTGACTAAGTCAGCCTATTTTCTGGCTATACGTGAGGACTATAAGATGGATAAGTTAGCAAGGCTTTACATTGATAATATAGTAGCAAGGCATGGAGTGCTTGTGTCAATCATCTCTGGTCGTGATGGACTATTTACTTCGCGGTTTTGGCAAACGTTGCAGAAAGCGTTGGGAATGCGGTTAGATATGAGTACCACCTATCATCCTCAGACCAATGGGCAGAGTGAGCATACTATTTAGACATTAGAGGATATGCTTAGAGCATATATGATTGATTTTGGAGGTAGCTGGGATACTCATCTTCCTTTAGTTAAGTTTTCATACAATAATAGTTATCACTCTAGTATTCGATGTGCACAATTTGAGGCTTTATATGGAAGGAAATGTAGGTCACCGGTTCTCTAGGCTAAAATCAGAGAGAGTCGATAATTGGTCCAGAAATGGTATAGGAAACTACTGATAAAGTGGTGGAGATTAAGGAACGGCTCAAGGCGGCTAGAGATCGTCAAAAGAGCTATGTTGATAATAGACGTAAACCATTAGAGTTTAGTGTTGGTGATCAAGTGGTATTGAAAGTGTCACCTTGGAAAGGTGTAGTGCGATTTGGTAAGAAGGGCAAGTTAGCGCCAAGGTATGTAGGACCATTTGAGATCATTGAGAAGATTCGTCCTGTAGCTTATCTACTAAGATTACCTTAGGAATTGAGTAGCGTACATGACACATTTCACATGTCAAACTTAAAGAAGTTGGCGGATGCAAATTTGCATGTTCCATTAGAGAAAATTAGAGTAGACAAGACTCTTCGCTTTGTTGAAAAACCTATTGAAATTATGGATCGAGAAGTTAAGAGGTTGAAGCGTAGTAGAATCCTAATTGTCAAAGCTCATTGGAACTCGAAGCGAGGACCCGAATTTACATGAGAACGAGAAGATTATATGAAAGCTAAGTATCCGTATCTGTTTAGTGAGCAAGTTGCTGATGATAATACTAGCTAAATTTCAGGATGCAATTTCCCTAAATAGGGAAAATTATGACAACCGTGACCAAATCAGGTTAGTTAAACCGTTAGTGTTGACTTGATTAACTGCTATGTGATTTGAATTATGTGCGTAGGTGATTTATGTGATATAATTTATGTGTGAGATTCTAGAGAGTGATTTATTCATTTCATTTCGTTTATAATGGTGATTATGAGATGTTCTTTGGTAGTTACATTATTTTTAATGTTGGAATAATTAATGTTGGGATAAAAGAACTTTACTTCAATAAAACATGGAGTAATAATGGATACAATAGGGTTATTAAAACCTAAAAACGTCTGCTATGAAGTATAAAATCGGCTCCCAAGTATTCCACACTTGAAACACAAAAACTAGGGTTTGTATATATAGGAAAAGAATTGTGACGTCATCACTTATTATTTATGACGTCGTCAGCCCGTGGATCTTCTTTGGGCTTCTTCTGAGTCGGTTAGTTTGACGTCATCGAAAAAAATATTGACGTCGTCCCTTGAGTTCTCTAATGGCATCACAAGGAATGTTGACGCCGTCTCCATGGTCTGGAAACAAATCTTCGAGTGTCTTTGGGTAGAGTTGCAATCCTGTCCCATTTCTTCCCAAATCGAGTCCAAAGCGCATTTGTTTACTCCAAGTGCTTCTCAAATGCTAAAATTACAAAAAGAAACGATTAAGCATGATAAATAGGGATATTTTCATCAATTCGGAGGCTAACCCAATTATATCTATCATAACTCCATGTTTTATTGAAGTGAAGTTCTTTTATCCTTTTAATCTTTCAATATGTCTATGTATTGTTTGATTAATTGTTCTTCGCTTTCAGTTAACATGTTAGGCTAAATTTACTAGTGTTTGCTTATGATTGCATGAAACTTAGTTTGTAATTCCTTTTACTATTGCTTCTTGTTGATGGTGTGCATGTTAGGCTCTAGAAAACTAGCTTCTTTATTGATTGTGAATATGTCTAGGGAAACAGAATTGTGTGAAAAGGATACCTTCGCAATAGTCTTCATACTACCTTGCCCTAATAAGGTTGATCACCTTTTAAGTGTTTGAATGCGTGTAATATACTCTTAGGATCCTCGTAATAGTCTTCATGCTACCTTACTTGTGCGTTGTCTTAACAGAATATTGCATAGAAAGTGGGTTCGTGTAATTCGCTTGTGAATTAGGAAATACTTACACATTACATCGGAAGGGTGACGGGCAATAAGATTAGGAAGAGCAAACTAATGAGTAGTGCATGATTAAGTGAGCATGTTTGTTTACCTATACGAGTTTCCACATAGTTAGATTAGATTAGAAGTAGATTAGTAGTTAATTAGTTAATTCAAACCCCCTTCAAAACCAAATATTTTACTTGCTTTTTAAAAAATATAAAAATACAAATAATATTCTTCTCTCAACCCGTAGCCTTAGTGACATTCGATTCGAGCCCACCCAAACTATTTTCCTAGAACGATAACAACCCTCGATTCTTGCCTATACTACACTACAATGATTAGGTACACTGCCTAGGGGATTGTAAAACTTTTGTGTTACAATCAACCGCACATTAAGTTTTTGGCGCCGCCACTTGGGGAATAGTCTAGGTTTCAAATTCTATCTAGCTTAGGTTCACTCACAAGATTCCTATCAAGTGAGAATTTTCTTTTCTTTTAATTAGCTTTCTTGTAGTCTATCCTTTTCTTCGTTCCTTTTGTTTTGTAAACCTTCTTTTTTGTTGACCACCATGAAAAATGGAAATTCACCCTGTACTTTAGAAGATTATTTCTGACCTAGCTACGAGGGCTATCGAAACATCATTGAGCTCCCCGATTGGTACAATGTGGTGCCTCTCTGATCCGACACCATCCGGTTGGTGCAAAACGGATGTTCATTCCACGGACTTAGGTCCGAAGACCAAATCAACACCTTAAGGATTTTTTTTAAATAATAGACTCTCTTGACCTTAATGTTGAAAATAAGGAAAGAACACGAATGCTTTATTTCAATTTTCCCTTCGCGATCAAGCTAGCAATTGGCTTGAACGTCTTCCCACAAGATCCATCTCCACTTGGGAGGATCTCACTAACAATTTCCTTGCTCAATTCTTCCCATCGGGAAGAACTGCCAAACTCTGTAATGACATCTTGATGTTCCACCAACACCAAGTTGAATCTCTTTCTGAAGCATGGACTCGTTTCAAGGACTTACTTCAAAAAGTCCCTCATCATGGCATTAATCTCTGGCTCCAAATCCAAATTTTCTATGATCATGTCTCTTTTCATCTTAAGTGTGAGATTGACCGCGCTGCCGGCGGCAAACTTTGCGATAAGAACGCCAAAGAAGATTGGGAAATCATATAGAATCTTTCTCTTTACCACCATGATGGTTGGAATGATCTAAGAGACTTCGCTAAACCGGTCAAGGCTATTTCTTTACCTCAAAATACACAAAAAATGCCCGACCGACGACTTCTTGAGCTTGAAGATCAAATTAACTACTTGCTAAAAGGGTCAAGAACGACACCTAAACCAAGATCAACGCACGTTCCTTAAGCGTATGATAAGGTAATTTCTTCAAACCTACGCTCACAAAACCTTAACGAGCCACCAAGGCAAAATTCTTTCACTTTTCAAAAACGTGTCCATCCGGACCCTAACACCAAACACTTGAACCTAGTTTCCAAGCTCGAGTACAAGGTTACATGGAGGCACATACGGAAAGAATGGAAAGGTTTGAAAAATCCATCTTTAAGTAAAAAGAGGAGATCAACGATAGAATGGCAGAAATGTTAAGGCTTTTAAAAGAGCTTACAACAAGTAGGACTCTGGAAAGAGTACTAGTTAGAGAGGAAACTAGTAATCCCATCACTAAGTGTGTTAACTTCATCTCTCTTGTTAAAATGGAGAAAGATAAGTGTATGGAAAACAATGAGGTTGTCGATAAGAACGTTGTAGAATCTAGTGAATTGAACGCAGTAGAGCCTATTAAGTTAGTTGATAAGAAGTAAGTAATAGAAGACAGAACGGATGATGAGTCAGTTAGGAGTATGAAAGAGAAACTCACTGGAAGGGAAACAAAGGTGGATGTACTAGTAGAGATGCCTAGGTCACAACCCATAGGATATTACCTTAAACATGAAATCAATGAGAAAATAATAGAGGGTCTTGTAGATAACCATAAGTACAACGATTCTTTGTTAGCAACATGTTTAGGTAAGATGGATTATGAGACCTACAATTAGTTACCCGCAGGACCTATGTACAACGCAATTCTCAAGAAAAAGTTACATAAAAGGATGATATGGAAGGCAATTTTGTGATACCATGTAGCATAGTAAGGTTAAAATACATGAATACCTTAATCGACCAAGGATCCGATGTGAACATCATGCCCATATCCATCTACAATAGACTAACCAACGAAAATCCGGTAGGGACCAACATTAGACTCTCCTTAGCTAGTCACTCGTATATTTACCCCTTACAAATAGCTGAAGACTTGTTGATTGATATAGCTGGATATGTGTACCCCGTGAATTTCGTTATCTTAGATGTTGAGGAAGATAAGAACAAGCCCTTGATTCTAAAACACCATTCTTAACAATGACTAAGGCCGAGATTAGATTTGATAAGGGGCAATAACTCTAAAATTTGGCAAGAATAAAATAAATTTCTTTAAGATCCCTAAGTCCCCTTGTAAAATCGAGAAAAAAACCAAAGAAGACATAGATCCCATAACCCTCATAAATTTCATGAGTACACGAATTTTAGAGTGGGGGGACAGAATCAAGAACCATCAAGGGAAGGAAATGGGATTCAACAAATGGAGAAGTAAAGTGTTTGATGACGAGTACCTTACATCTAAGAAAGAAGATAGTATGTGAGTAACGAAGGAAGAGTCACGTAAGGAATGTGACTCCGAGTCTAACTACAAGACTCATTAATAAACAAAAGCGCTTATTGGGATGAAACCCAATCTTTTATTTCTTGCATTTAGGTATGTCGTGTGCTTTATTCTTTCTTTTTTGTTTCTATATGTTTCAATTATATGTAATCATGCTTTGTTTTGTGTTTAAATTCGTCGTAATTGCAATCAAATGTATTTTGCATCAAATAGGTGTAGGGGAAAATATATGGTTTATAAAAACCATTTCAAACATGTAAAATATAAAGTTTAGTTTAATTCGTGTCTTGTGTCATGTGTTTGTTTCGAGTCATATGTTTGTACTAATAGTTTTTGTGGCCTATGAAGAAATTTGTTCTAGGAAATAACTAATAGGATTTGCGTGTAGAAATTTTTCCAAGAAAATGAAGCAAGGATTTTTACAGACCCTGGAGACGGCATCAGTATTATTCCTGACGGTGTCACCAGCATGTAGTCAAAAAATTTTGCATTTTTTGAATTTTTGAAAATTTATTTTTGCGTAATTTCTAGAATTTGTAATTTTCCTAACTCTTGCAGAAAGCCACGATTACATTGGTACACTTATTCTATTTTTATTGCTTTCTTAGGATTTTAATTCACAATTTTTAGGGTTGTATATCATTCACCCGTGGATTTTACGCTTGGTATAGTTGTTTCTTGTCTTTGATTTGCAGGTTATATTTGATAAGGAGAAGCCCAGAAGTTCTTAGGATTTTCGCATAGATGATTCTTGGATGACGATTTAGTCGGTTTATCTTGTTTCTTCTCCAATATTGAGCAAAGCCAGGGGAGTACTAGTTTCTTTTGTTTTTTTTCTTATTTTCCCTTTATTCATTTTTTGAGTACTTGTAGAACATTGGGGATAATGTTCATAATAAATGTAGGGGGAAATAAAGCCTTAGAAACTATTTCTTCAATTGCATTTGCTTTGTCCTTAAAAAGATAAGTAATATACTTAAACGTGACATAAACGTTAATGTTGACCCAAATTTAAAAAAAATATGGCACATACTGATACTGAGTATTAATAGCATCTCATTGGATAGTAGTTATATAACTAGCACAAAACCCTGCCACTCAAAAAAAATCCACCCCAAAAATGTGAGGTTCGCCCTTAGATCTTTAGGAATTAAGCACCCATCTTTGGTGCTTAGATAATTTTAACCTTTAGCTTGCTCGAGTTAAGAAATGAGCAATCGTATGTTTCTTGTTTATGGATTTGATCGAGCATGTGTAGTTTTGTCGCTTTTTCTGGAGCATTGGTATCGGTTAGGATTATGAGAGTGTACCGGTAGTATATTAAATTCTAGAACTTGTTTTAGTGATGCATCCTAAGACCGCAAGTGAGATTACATTTGTGATTAGGATTTGCTAAGTGATAGGAGGAATTAGGATAAACCCATGTTTTTAGCCTGTATTTTTTATAGTTATGACGGTCACCCCGATCATATAACTACCCCACACCCTTGCTACATACTCTTTTTTAGTGCGAGGTACCCCTAGTACACCCCCTCTAAGCCTATCCTTTTCGTGGTTCTTGTAATTTTCTGATGGATTCTGAATTATTAATGAAGAGCATTGTTTACACCCCACCAAAATGTTACACCTAAATTGCCTTAGCCTTCCTTCTATGTACTCATATTTAGTACATTATTGTCATCACATTTGTAAACCCCAGTTAATTGTTTGCTTGAGTACATGGTTGAAAAGTCAAGCCTTTTTTTAGTGTATACAGTTTTGGGACGATTGGGATTCATGGTAATTTTTATTTTATGGAGAAATGGGGAAGAAGTTAAATTTTTACCACTATACGTGCTTATTGTACTCCATGTTTATTGATCCTCCTAATTTGGGTCATTAGTTAGTTTATGTATTGAGTTTTAAAAACTCAAGTATAGGGGTGTGTCTATAAACCTCAAGTCATGTATTGTTTATGTTTCAGCAAATGACAGGGCAAAAGTGTACAAAAACGAAAAAAAATTAAAAAAATTAAAAAAATAGAAAAAAAGTGAAAAAAATGTACGGGCTGCCATTTTGCTTATGTTTATGTTTATGTTCAAGAAAGAGTCGAGAAAAGAAAAGGAAAGAGTTTGATGTAGAGTTTGTATATCTTGTCCTAGTGTGATCGAGTCTTGGCTTAGCAACACCTTATACATGTATTCTTGTGAATGATTGACTTGCCAACGGAAAAATTCCCCAAATATCCCCCAACCGTGTGTTTCCTTTACCCTACACCTACACATCACAAACCTTTGAAAGACCTCTTTGATAGTAATTCCTAGGTGCTTACGCCAATACAGTGGAGGTTTGATCATTTATCAAGCTTATGGTAATTTATAGGCTAAGACAGGTAATGAGTGTTATATTCCTGTTTCCCATATTGTTATAACTCATTATGCACCCGAGAGAAAGAGAGAATCTAAACACTTATGTGAGGTGCTAGTATATAATTTATGTGCTTTTTATTACGAGGTTGAATTGATTGTGCCATGAATTATCTTTATTGAGTAAGTTAAATGCCCCCCGATATTGCTTTTGACTAGGTAGAAAAGCTCATTTGCTAGAACAAGCAAATCCCAAGTGTAGGGGTCTTTGATTAGGTGTCATTTTATATACTTTTTCGGGGTCATTTAACCCCCTAAATCATGAAAATATACCCAAAATACGTGCCTAATCATTTCTTTTTTTAGCACTTGGATGGCATTTATAGGAAATACACGTGAATTGGAATCAATTTGGGAAGAAACGGGACAAGATTGCAACTTTACTCAAAGATGCTCAAGATTTGGTTTACAGCGTCTGGAGACGGCGTCAACATTTATTGTGACGCCGTCAGAGCACTCAAGGGACGACGTCAGGATTCTTTTTGACGCAAAGTAACCGACTCAGAAGAAGCCCAAAGAAGATTTACGGGCTGACGACGTCACAAATAACAAGTGACGTCGTCATGACTTTTTTTCCTATATATACAAACCCTAGTTTTTGTGTTTAAGTGTGGAATTCGTGGGGAAACTTAGAAGACCGATTTTATACAGCTTTAGGTTGAATTTTAGGGTTTTACAACCCTATTGTATCTATTATAACTCCATGTTTTATTGAAGTGAAGTTCTTTTATCCCTTTAATCTTTCAATATGTCTATGTATTGTTTGATTAATTGTTCTTCAATTTTAATTAACATTTTAGGCTTAATTTACTAGTGTTTGCTTATGATTGCATGCAACTTAGTTTGTAATTCCTTTTACTATTGCTTCTTGTTCGTGGTGTGCATGTTAGGCTCTAGAAAACCAGCTTCTTTATTGATTGCGAATATGTCTAGGGAAACGTGATTATGTAGAAAGGATACATTCTTAATAGTCTTCATACTACCTTGTCCTGATAAGGTTGATCACCTTTTAAGTGTTTGAATGCGTGTAATATACTCTTAGGAACCTCGTAATAGTCTTCATACTACCTTACTTGTGCGTTGTCTTAACAGAATATTGCATAGAAATTGGGTTCGTGTAATTCTGTTGTGGATTAGGAAATACTTACACATTACATCGCAAGGGTGACGGGCAATAGGATTAGGAAGAGCAAACTAAGGAGTAATGCATAATTAAGTGAGCACGTTTGTTTACCTATACGAGTTACAACATAGTTAGATTAGATTAGAAGTAGATTAGTAGTTAATTAGTTAAAACAAACCCCCTTCAAACCCTGAGATTTTACTTGCTTCTAAAAAATATAAAAATACAAAAATATTCTTCTCTCAACCCGTAGACCTTAGCGACATTTGATTCGAGCCTACCCAAACTATTCCCTTAGAGAACGATAACAACCCCCGAGTCTTTCCTATACTACATTACAATGATTAGGTATACTGCCTAGGGGATTGTAAAACTTCTGTGTTACAATCAACCGCACATCAAATGGATAGATAATACTTTTGCTAGATTGAACACTATAATTACAAGTCTAAAAGCACTTGATGAAGGTTATTCTAGCAATAACTATGTTATGAAATTTCTTAGGGCACTTCATCCTAAATGGCAAGAAAATGTCACGGATATTGAAGAGTCGAAGGACGACATCACTATCACTTGATGAACTTATCGATAACTTAAAAGTTCATGAAGTGATAATTAAGAAAGATTCTAAAATAGTCAAAGGCAGAAGAGAACAAAATAGATCTCTTGCCTTAAAGGCTGAAAAGGAATCTAGTGATGAAGAACGTTCGAATTCTGGGAGTGAAGACGAAGAGTACGCCATGGCTGTGAGAGACTTCAAGAAGTTTTTTAAAACACGAGATAGATTCGTAAGACAACCACGTAATGAAAAGAAGACGTTCCAAAGAATTCGAGACGACAAACACGAAAAGAGCAAAAGAAAATGTTTTAGATGCGAAGATCCAAATCACCTCATCGGAGAATGTCCAAAGCCACCAAGAAACAAAAACCATAGGGCTTTCGTTGGAGGATCTTGGAGCGATAGTGGTGAAGAAGAGGAAGAAAAGACCAAAGACGAAACATGTCTTATGGCTCAGGCATCTAATGAGGTACTTTCCAAAACTGAATTTTATAGTGATGATTTATCGTCACTAGATGATAGTGAACTAGATAGTGACTATCACCGTTTATGCAAAATGGGCTTAAAATTATATTCAAAAATAAGTCACTAAAAACAACTAAGAATATACTAAAGAAAGAAATACTTGAATTAAAAGAAAAAGTGTCAAGATTGGAGAAAAACAAAGAAATTGACATCGGATGTACAACGTGTCAAAAACTAAGATTTGAAAATGAAAAACTTAAAGAGGAAGTGTCTAAGCTTAATCAATTTGCAAAAGCACTCACTCACTTAAGAAAATGTTAAGTTTTTACAAACCCTTCAGAGATAAATCGGTTATAGGTTTTAATTCGACAGAAGCATCATCAAGCGGGACTCAAGAAATAAAATTTGTAAAACCACAAGAACATGAATCTCAGTCCGTCAGAGAGAAATCTGTTAAATGAAATTCGAGTCTGAAACCTAAACATATAATTATAAATAATGTTAAGGTTCCCGTTGCAAGTGAGGATGAAGTGAAACGTTTTTATAAACCATCTTTAAAACTCGGAGTTGGATTTACAAAACCCAAAGTAAGGTCAAAAAATCCACTTCCTAAGAGAACTAACAATTCTCGTCCCCAGTCTAAAACACCGCAACCTAGGAGAAATCACGAAAAACAAAATTACTCAAATGTATATCCCACAACTTAGAATAATTCTCCATAACAAAATTATGTATCGTGGGAAATTTGTCCACCATTTCTACATCCTAAACAAATGCAACAAATGCAAAGAATGTTTAGCACTAACAACTTTGGACCCATAGGATATTGGGGGCCAAATATTTGAGTTGTTATGTAATTTAAATAGATATGCTTGGAATTGATTAGGAGCCCAATGAGTAAATGAAAGTTTGTAGATGCACTAAGCATATGACGAGCAACTGAAAGATTTTCTCTAAATATAAAGCATATAATTGAGGTAACGTAATTTTTGGTAGTAATCTACGAGGTAACATCATTGGCAAAGGTACGATTTCTCATGACTCCCTTAATATTGCAAATGTTGAGCATGTAGATAACTTAGGATTTAATTTGCTAAGTGTTAGTCAAATATGTGATATTAAGTGCAAAGTAATATTTTCCAAGCACGATAGTGAAATAACTAAGGACGGAAAAGTCATAGGTAGAGGTATCAGGAAAAGTGCTTATATGTGATGAAATTAAGAAATAAGCCAAAAGATAAGTTATGTCTTACAACAATAGACGAAAACTCTACATTATGACATAGGAGATTAAGTCATGCAAACATGCGTTTAATTCAATCCCTAGTATCCAAGGAACTAGTTAGAAATCTACCTAAGCTTAAGTCTGATCAACATTTTTATGACACTTGCAAAATTGGAAAACAAGCTCACGCTAGCCACAAAGCTAAGAATATGGTCTCAACGACTAGATGCTTAGAACTTATTCATATGGATCTATTCAGCCCATCCTTCATACGGAGTTATGGAGGAAATCATTACACCTTAGTAATAGTAGATGATTACTCTAGGTTTACTTAGACAAGATTCCTTCAAAACAAAACTGAAGCTTTTGAGCAATTCGTGATTTTTAGTAAAAAGGTCCAAAATCAAATAGGATGTTCTCTAGTTTCCATTAGGACGGATCATGGTCGGTAATTCAATGATGAAGTGCAATTAGGAGATTATTGTGACACTAATGGGATTACTCAGGATTTCTCCGCTCCACGCACTCCATAATCAAATGGGGTAGTAGAGAGGAAAACCCACACTTTGAAAGAAATAAGTAGAACCATGTTAAACGAACAATCCGTTCTGCAAAAGTTTTGGTGTAATGCAGTGGACACCTCACCTTATATACTAAATAGGATTTCGATTGACCAATCTTAGGAAAAATTCCATACGAAATCTTGAGAGGTAGGAAACCTACTCTTGATTATTTCAAAGTATTTGGAAGCAAGTGTTTCGTTCTAAATACAAAAGACTATCTCACCAAGTTTGACCCAAAGTCTTACGAAAGTGTTTTAATAGGATATTCTCAAAATAGTAAAGCCTATATAATTCTCACCACCATACAATGAAAGTTGAAAAGTCCTTAAATGTGACATTCGATGAAAGTCCTCCTCTGCTTAAAACATCACTCTTGGAGGATGATGATTTAGTCGAAGAAGAAGCTGTTAAGGTTAGTGATAAAAAATCCTTAGGAAATGATGTCAAAGATGAAACTTTATAAATTGACAAAATTATCAATATTAAGGAATCTAAAAGTCATCCGTTAGAAAACGTCATAGGAAATCTAAACCAAAGAACCCTTAGATCCCAAGCTCAAGACAAAAGTAATTTCTTTTGTTTCCATGCAAGAAGAATTAAATCAGTTCAACGCAGATGATGTTTGGGAGTTAGTTCCAAATCCTAAGTCTCTGACGATTATAGAAACTAAGTGGGTATATAGAAATAAGCTTAACGAAAATAGTGTCATGTCTAGAAATAAGGCTAGATTAGTTGCACAAGGTTATAATCAATAAGAAGGAATTGATAATGACGAGACATGTTAGGATTATGAAAATCCATGTAAAAGACTCGGCCACCCCGTGTAATGTCTAGCATAGGTTAGCTCGTAGCCTTAATAATAATCGTATAACTTATGGTGTTGGGCCGGGTCTTTATCCACATGTTAGCCCACTCTATAGCCTACTTAGGGGCACAAAACTTATGTATATATACCCCTTTCCAGCCATGGGAAGGGATTGGTTGTTCATTGTATAACAAACACACACTAAGTGTCTTTCTCTCACTAGAACTTCCCATTTTCTCTCTTTAGAAATCGGCCAACCCATCATTCCTAGGCTTTTGTTATGATATGTAATATCCTACAATTGGTATCAGAGCTCATGGGATGATTAGCTAGATTGTGTGTGCGTTTTCTTGGTTAGTTTAGATCAAAAGTTTAGTTTTAGAAGGTTTATGGTCTTATTCTTGACAATCTTTGATTCTTACGTTTGTGATGTTAAAGTTAGTGTTTTTATAGTTGTTATAGCCTTCTAGGATCAAGTTGTGCAAAAGAAACCAAGCAAAAATGTTTAAAAGGGTGATTTTTAGGTGTTTTTAGGTGAAAAAGTTCATATTTTTCTTGACTGTGTTTTGTCTCACTGGCATTTTCTTGGTTGCGTTTTGTTAGAAAAAGTACACTGCGTTTTGTCGTTTTGGTAAAGGACAACAATACTGCATTTTGTCTTATTAGGAGCTACGTTTTGCTTCTTGCGTTTTGTCTCTTGCATTTTGTCTCCTGCGTTTTGTCTCCTGCGTTTTGTCTCTTGCGTTTTGTCTC
>BQNB010022492.1:0-62942 GCA_026074375.1 Tanacetum coccineum | reverse complement strand
TCAATACTCTAGTGTTTCATGATCTTAGAACTCAGATAGACACTTAACATACATGTTTAGATCGGTATTTAGCTCGACTCAAACTCAAGTTAAAACTACTCTTAGCTTGTGAGTCGCGCTTAAGTACGAAAAACATTTCATTCATCAATGTAGAGAATACCGGTAATAGTACCTGAAGTCTTGGCCGCCTGATCACGAGTCGTAGCATAAACCCGTCCTGTAGTAGGAGGTAGTCTAGCAAAATCCGCTGGCATACTCTGCTTCTACTTCCCTTGGGGACAATCCTTCACCTTATGTTGAGTAGACCCGCAAGTAAAACATCCCCTAGTAGCCTTATAACAAACACCCGGATGAGGCTTTCCACAGGTAGCACAAAGAGGTGAAGGAGGTAAAGTCTCAGTAGACCTCCTCTGAACTGCAGAACCTGAAACATGACCCTGGTTAAAATACTGAGTTGACTGACTCCTGTGCTGGCGCTGGTTGTAGTTACCCTGACCTTGGCGGTCATTCCCATTCCTACCAGTAAACCTCTGATCATGACCCCGAAAATCCTGTCGTTTCGAATCATAACCCCGATCCTGACGACCCCGATGCTCAACACTCTGGTCCTGACGACCCCTATACTCATGCTGACCCTGGTCATAACGACCCTTGTTCTCCTGTTGGCCCTGTCCCCTGTTCTGAATCCGATTACCATCTCTATCCCGCTTATTCGAATTTCCACTCTCATGCAATAACTCGATGTTACGGGCGGCAGCCGCAACCTGCGCAACATTCGTATAATCCGTATTAACGATCCGGTCCAAAACCCACTTCTTTAGCCCCCACTTGAAATGTCTAGCTTGCCTCTGGGCATCTCCAGCAGTAGCTCCAACAAAACTAGCCAATCTAGTGAACCTCTCCATGTACTCCCCAGAATTCTCTCGATCCAGCTGACATATCGACCCATACTCACGCTCATAACGTTGTTGTTCAGATGCCGGAAAATACCTGTTGTAAAAGATCTCACGAAAAGCAACCCAAGTACAAGTATCGGCAAAAGCATCACCTCCAACCTGAGTACGCAAATGAGCTTTCCACCAACTTAGTGCATCACCCTCTAGTTTAAACGCAGCAAGACGAGTCTTGAAGTTGTCGGGACATCCAAAAACTTGAAATAACTTCTCCATATGCGTAATCCATTCTTCTGTCTCGGCAGGAGTGGCAGCCGACCGAAACGCAAGCGGCTTTAACTTAGTAAACCTTTTGATCCAAACATGAATCCCTGGGGGTATAGCATCACCACCACCACCACCTGAAGCTCCAGCACCATTCCTGATGTCATTGGTGATCTGAGTTCTCAAAGCAGCCGAAAGGTTAGGGAGAGCATTGGCCACAGCAGCACTAATCATGGCCTCAAAGTTAGGAACATCGTCATCCGAGTTTCTACGGTTAGTCACCATCTGAACGATCGAGAAACGATTAGCAAACGAAAAAAAGATAGGTTACGAAAGAGAGTTACGCAGAAGGAACCTAATGTCTACCCAATCCTCACAGGTCATAGCCTAAGCTCTAAGGTCATAAGACCTCGTCATGATTAACCTGGCTCTGATACCATAAATTGAACTCCCCGACCCAAAAGGGTAGAAGTATTACAAATATGGTGTGATATCAAAGGCATACATAATTATAACACAAGCATAAACAGCGGAAGTCTCAAATAACTAACCAAAAGGAAAAATAAGGTCAACATGACTTAAGGGTACATAAGTTCTTTAAAGGACAGCCATATCCAAAAACGAAATAACCGAAATTAACGAAGGTCTCGAAAAGAACAATTCATCAATATCAAAACTAAGACTCATAGTAATCCACACTCAGCACTCAAGCCTGAAAGCAACCCTACCTCTAGCTTAGAACCCTGCCGCAGGAAAAGAAAGTGCGGCTGAGCTTACAAAGCCCAGTGAACAGATATATATAATCGAAACGCAAAAGATAACGGAAATCAAAGGATATGATACAAGGTACAAAGGATATCACAATACTGATCAATGAGGATCAAATATTCTACATAGTCATTTGTATTTATACATCCTGGCTATCATCCTTTATAGGCTGTAAAGATCCATTCAGTTTACAAGGACCATCACGTTGTATATAATACTTTGGTCAACGAAGAAGAACAAGCAGGTTATACCTCAATACGCCGTACCCATCAAGAAGATACGACGTATCTGTGTCCTAACTTCACAAGACATACATGATGAGAAGAGCTTATACGCCGTATCCAGAAGACTCATACGCCGTATTCAGTGACGAGTATAAATATTCTAGAATATAATAATCGTGGAGCCCACGTCAAGTTACCCAATACATCATATAAAACCGTTTCAATACGGCGTATCGACCTTTTTCCAGACCCTATAAATAGAAAACCTAAAACTTGGTTTTTAGTATGCTTTTAACCACCAAGTTCGATTTCCAAGCGATTTAAAGAAGAAAGAAGGTCCTGCAAAGTGCTCCAATCCATAGGAAAACCCTTGTAATCTCTACACTCCACTATACGCGTTCGGTTAGTGTTACGTTTACGTACTTTAATCGTTCATCTATGATTTCGTGTGTTGTTACAATGACTATCGGCTAAGACCTTTAGGTATTAGCCATGTTTATGATAATATAATTTTTTGATTTTGTTTATATTGATTATTTACTTATTTGTTGCATGTTGATTATGTTTATCATTTCATATCTGTTTATGTGCTTAATTATATGTTTTATCGATCATTCAATTGGGTCTAGTCCTACATATTTAATCGTTGTAACTTCGGTGTTACTTGGGCGTAGGCTAAGAATTCGGGATAGAAACACATAACGCTTATTTATATATCTAGAGTAATAGGATCATAAGTAAAGCCATGTTTCTGCCTTTGGTTAAGTGAATAGGTAGACTAAGCCGGTGACTTAGGATTACACATAACGTTCTGTTTTCATAGGTAGTTAAGTGGGCGTGGACTACTAGTATATAAATATCCTTTAAGAAGTAAGTTGGTAAAGCCTCTATGAGCTAGGACTTGATATCTTCACCAATATTGTTTCCTAGATAGATTATAATCAACAATGTGATCTTTATGCGGGTTTGGTTGACAGTGACAGGATTAACCGATTATAAACCTCGAGTCTAGGAAGAAGTACCACCTAACTTTGGAACGATATAACATCAACGAATAGTATAATCATTGCATAAATAAACAATTCATACATCTTATTAGATTAAACTGGCTAATACGTTTTCCTTACATTAGGCTTGACCGCTTCTTTATTATTTGTTTATCAACTTGTGTGTGTTAATTGTCATCATTTAGTTTAGTTAAACCAAAACTCGTGCAAGCCTTTCAGGCTGAAAATCTCCTTTTTACGTTAGTTTATTTAAGTAGAATTAGCTATGATAAAGTAGAACTAACATAGATAAATAAAATACTGATAGATTCAAGTATTAACGCTCGCTGTTACTGATCGACACCCTACTTACCAACGAACCTACAACTGATCAGGTACACTGCCCATTAGTGTTAGTTAATAGGTAAAGTCGGCAAAATATAAATAGTAAAACTTGATAACAAATATTACCTATACTAAATGACACATCAAGTTTTTAGTGCCGCTGTCGGAGAGTGAGTTTGTTTAATTCTTGTTTATTTGTATTTTAGTTTAGATTTAGTGTAATTTAGTTTAGTTTGTAATTCTATATTTTAATTGTTTGTTTTTGTGTGTTTGTTTTTTGCATTGTATATTTTTGCATATTTGTGTGATTGTGTGTTTTTCTGCATTGTTTCAAACCTGTTGTATCGAATACTCAATACGACGTATTCAACCCCTTGAATACGGCGTATCCATTTTTAAAATCAATACAGCATATTCGAATCAAACATCAATATGGCGTTTTCATTCTATTGAATACGGCGTATTCATTATATTGAATACGGCGTATTGATCTATCTATCTGATCTTTTTCTTTCCTAGCCAATTTATTACAAGAAATGGACGACCCTAATATTACCATGGAGGAATATGTTCAATATGAAACTGAGAGAGCTCTTAGAAACGGTAAGGTGTATAACTAGGAAACTGCTACGTATGGTAAGATCAGGTATATTGAAGACATCAACTACCTCAGATTTTTTGAAACATAATTCCCAATTATAGTCTACGATGATGCATTAATATCTGAATCGGATTTCTCATCTGAATTAGAGTTCTCATATGAACCTACGGTAAGTCATTAGCATGTCGATGAAGTTAATTGGAAAAATAAAACATAGTTGTCCGAATATGATGATGAGAAACACAATGTTATATCATATAATGATCTATTTTCCTATAATATATTTTCTATCGATGATTTAAAACTGGATAAGGACAATGATGATGATAAAATCGATATCAAACAATCTTCCAGGGATGTATTTATCGAACCGTCACATAATGTAATAAGTATCGATATTGGTACCTATGAACAAAGGTCAAATAAACTTTGGGAAACAAGTCATGATACAATTAGTAAATTTTTTACTGCTAAAACTTTTATCAAAGAATTAAGTATTAATATCATGATTTGGAAATATTTTAACGAATGGATGCTAATAAATCTTGTTAAAAAATTATATGTGTCATTTGGCATTCCCTTTGACCCTAAGTTGTTTTATAAGGATGGGATAAAGCTGGAGCAATTCTAACTTAAAGACTGTTCTGTAAACAAAAGTGTTTGCCGGGAGACAACCTGGAATGTAATTTCAATTTTGTTATCGAGTTTGTCTTTCCAGATTATCGATTTGGTGTATCCAATTCAATGGATACGGCGTATTGACCAGCCTGGACGTTATCCTTTTATTTTTCTGCATTTTTTAAACATTATTGTCAGACTTGTCAATACAGCGTATTCCAATTTCTGGATACGTCGTATTTAAACTCTGATCCGTATTAGGATTATTTTTCATATAGGTCTCAATACGGCGTATCCTGAAATATGGATACGACGTATCAACTTCCTGTATAGTTTTCGATTTTATTTTGTTTTCTAATCAACGATTATTTGGAGATGCAAATTGCTATGTTTTTCTTTATTATTTAGACAGGAATGTATTAAACGTGAATGATAAAATTGGTGGTATACATACACTTTGGAATCTTATGTGTGTTGTAGTCATGTTGGTATTTAGACGCTTTTACAACACACATTCTTGCTCATAAACACATCATTGAGGATCATACCGAGCAAATATGAGGGGAGTTTTCTATTCTAATTCTTTTTATTTTCTGTTTTTCATGTTATATTTATACAATGTGGGCATTGTATATCTCATGTGGGGGGAGAGAATTATAACACTACTTGTCCTTATTTTTACAATAATATGGCTAATTTATGCTTAAATTAAAAAAAATAGCATATTTTGTGAGGTTGTTAGTTGCATAACCTGCACACATAACCCTTATTTCCATATTGTGAGGATTAAGCCTAATCTGTTTCCCTCATTTTACCAAAAATTCCACAAACATGTGAGTGTGCCGGTGACTGTAGTAAACTTTAGAACTTGGCTTGGTATACTATTCGAGACCACCATCATAAGTATTTTGGAGTAACATGCCCAGATTGGTAAATTTCTAGGATTTCACCAAAAAGCCTATACATTATGTGATATTAGCTAACCACGCTGGTTAGTTAATCCCCGTATAACCTCTTTTTTTACTCTTATTTTTATAGTAAGATACCCTTAGAAAAACCTTCTAAGTCATTCCTTTCGTTTGTTACACCACTAAATTTGTTTTGTTACACCTTTACACCTTAGCCTACCTTGTAGATTAAGTCCTTGATCGGTTTCTAGTTGCTTTTGTGTAAAAGTATGTACTTCATGTGCTCGTGTGCGTATTTTCTATCTTTGGTTAGGCCGGGAATTTCACAATGCAATGGGAATGCGAAAGTAGTGTATTTTTATTGTCCGTGTGTTTTTACTACTTTCACTATTATTTTTAAATTTGAGTCAAGAGCATTATGGGTATCTTATCCAGATTTATTATGATCATGAAGTGCTGAAATTATACACCTTTATTTGATTTTGTTTATGTAAAAAAATCGAAAAAATATAAAAAAAATGTAAGAGATAAAAAAAAGGAGATGATTGTGAGATAATCGGTTCATCTAAACTTAATCGATATTATTATTTATGATAATCGATTATTCGTTGGTACGTGCTATAAACCAACGCTATAAAATTTTGTTATATATTATTTTTAGTTGGTCGCAATATGATCCAACTATGTATTTTTTGTATTAAGTGGAAGATATCGCCACTATTGTTGTATATTATATTATGGATGATTGAGAGTTGGCCGTTACAGGAACGCCAATGATGACATCAAATAAAGTTACATTTATACCATCATTTATCCTAAGTAAATTACCCACTTTTATATAATTATTGCAAGAATAGTTACTTAATTGCTTAAAATTGTTATTTGCAGTAATTATGGAGTGTTTTGTGAAGACGAGCTAAAAGACGCACATTTGGGAGCTTAAACGAAGATATTTGAAGATACTTATTTCTGACTCAATACACCGTATCCAGCAAAGAAGATATGGCGTATCAGCGCCTAGACTTCATAAGAAAACGCGTATGTTCTGTAACATCCGAGAATTTTCGAATTTAGAATGACGATTTCAATCTTTGACTTTTAGGGTCTGGCTTGACTTATAAGAACGATCATCTAAATCACGTTTTCACGACTCGGACTCTAAAGCAATTTGATGTGGAATGATATTCCTGACAACTTTTCAGTTTTGCCCGAGACCTGGAAACGAGCCGAAAAGGGCTAAAACAGCACCGCAAACATTATTCGAACAGTATACAACGCGGACACACAAAAACAATTAAATTTGTTTTTAGTTATCAGTATTTATTTAATAAAAATATTAAATAAATTATTCATCATTTTTAATTAAAAGCGTTTTTGAAAACGCGACTATTCGAGTTGAAATCCATTTTTATTTCGGACGAAGCGAAACCAGTTCATAAAAGGAATAACAGATATTTTATTAAATGTTATAAAATATTTATGAAATATTATCAAGCGAATACTCATTTTTATCGGAAAAATGATTTGAAAAACAATGGCGCAAGTTTCGAGAGTTGAATCGTCCGTTAAGCCGCTCAAATGAGTCCCGAACCGCTTTTATCAAAAAGTATAATAAAAATGTTACACTTTTAACCCCTCAACTATTATAACTTTTCATTTTAAATTAATATATATATAAAAATCTTATACATCTCTCTCTCTCTCTCTCACATTATCCGGCCACCGGCCAACCACCGCCGCCCACCACCTCCGGCCGCCGGAAAACTTTTCCGGCGAGCTTTTCCGGCCAACACCAAAAATCCTCCCCATCTCCCGATCTATCCGATCCCCACCATCACTCTCCTTCACGCACCATTACCACCAACTGCCATCACCACCACCGAACCCACGCCACCGCCACAGCCACCGTGGGGTGCGTTGGTTTGGGTTATAAAGAGAAAGGGTGCGGGTGGGTTTGGACATAACCACGAAGGGTGCGTTTTGTTTATTGATTTAGCAGCTAGGGGTGTTTGGTTTGGCTGTCACGCCACCATTAGGGTGTGTTGGTTTTGGTTATATCAAGAAAAGGGATGTCGGGTTAAGGTTATAACAACCAAGGGCGGGTTTGGTTGTGGTACGCGGGTCAGTCACCCACGTAGGGTGCGTTCGGTTGTTGTTATAAACACCCTAAAGGTGCGTTTGGTTTGAGTATAAACACCTCAAGGGTGCGTGGGGTTTGGTCTCAGCCCGAGGGTGGGTTTGGTTCGCGTCGGGTTTGGCTGTTGACAGCCGGGGGAGAAGGATGTCGGGTTTAGTTTGCAACAAAGTGAGTCGGGTTTGGTATATAATAATGCACCGGGGGTGTTTGTTTATGGGTTTAGGTCGGGTTTTGGCTGTGGGAACGGCCGGGGACAGCCGGGGTGTCGGGCTAGGCTCGGGACAGCCGGGGGTGTTTGTTTGTCGGGTTTGACAGCCACCATAAAAGGGGGCGTTGGGTTTTGCATCGGCTAGGGTCCGTTTGGTTGGACAAAACCGCACAAGGGTGCGTTTGGTCTAAACAGCCGCAAAGGGTGCGGTTGGTTTGTGGTAAGAACAGCCCACAAAAGGGGTGTTTGGTTCTTGTGGTTATCACCGAATAAGGGTGCGTTTGGCTGTCAAAACAGCCCAAGGGTGCGTTTGGCTTAACAGCCACGCACAAGGGTGCGTTTGGCTGTCCATCAGCCGGGGTGCGTCGAGTTGTGGGATGACACCGAAATAAAGTGAGTTTGGTTAACACGAAAATATATAAATTGTTTCATTTAATCGATTTATATAAAATGTGATGAAAAATATTATAAATTGCGCGTCTAAGTAAAATACGATATGAATATTAAAACGGGACTGATATTAATGTATAAGTGATATTAGTCATATTTGAGACGAGAATTGGACTAAAAATGGACTTTAGTGCCTTTATATAACGAGTAATTTAAATCAGAAATCGGAACATGGGATTCGGGATTCGAGACTTTGATAAGTTAGACTTTGGTTTACAAAATATAACAAATTATATTTTGACGGACGTTTTGATATAAAACGGGACTTCTAACTCCCAATAACGAAGAAACTGGATCGAAATCGGAATATACACTTTAGTAGAAAAATAGGTTATTTTTAATAAATATTAAAAATGGCAGATTTATTAATTAAATGATTTGATCACTTTCGAGTCCGTTTCAGCCTTCCGGCGAAACACGAAAGTTGTTCGTAATGACGTTTTACTTTGCCGCGAGGATTGTCTGCTTTAAAAGTTGAGATATAGCGGGTCAAAACTAAAGGTCGGTTAATATATTATTTAAATTAATAGTTTTAAGATCATTATTCGGTTCTAAAAACGGAAGGTCTAAAAATAGTAACTTTCTGTAAATATTGAGATAAGTTATAATGGACGGAAAATAGTATATATACATAAAATATACTAAGGGTTAAGGTTTAAAGACGCGCAAGTGGATTTCTCATCACATGTATATATGTATGTATACATATAAAAATATGTATGATTTCGTGGTAACGATGTACGCATCGTTGGTCGTATTTATTATGTGTTATAATCGAACGACATAATTATAGGTCGTGGTCGAGATCGTTGCAGATTCAGTTGTGATTTAATTGGATTAATTGATCGTGGTCTTTAATCAATGTGAGTTTCATAGCCTCGCTTTTCAATCTTTTGAATGTTTTATAACCCGCGAGGGGGATACATGCTTGTTTACAAATGCATTTACATGTTTGATTACAAATTGGTTTACATACTTATTTGCATAGCTCGCTATGGGATACATTATTTGACTTCATTTTTGGTCACAAATGCATACTTTACATTTGAAATAATTTCGGATTAGCTTAGGCTGATTGAACTGATAACAATAAAATTACTGCCCGGGTGTTCTTGGAGGGGACACCGGTAACGGGAGTACATATATATTGTATCACTGCCCAAATTAGGGTACATACAAGTCTACGTCACAGCGTCATGAACTGTAAATCACTTGGAGGGTGAGCGCGAATGTTATGAAATAGATCTATTCGGGTGTGGATCCCTGTTCGGGTGATTAGCGATCACTTGGTAAACGAACATTATAGCGTGATGTCCACGTGAATGATATAAAATAGATCTATTCGGGATTGACAACCTCCGTTCGGGTGACTAGCTATCACTGGGAACGAACGTTATAACATGTCGGATTATAACGTTGGGACTATCGGGCCTCCCCAACATGGCACGAAATTTATATAGTGCGGGCACGGAATTTATATAGTGCGGGCAATGTCACGGAATTTATATAGTGACTCATATCGTCGAGCTTCAGTGTCATGCATTCTTTATAAATCTTTGGGATAAGATTGGTACTTTTGGTGACATTACATCTGTCATGCATTACTTATAAACATCTTTGGGATAAGATTGGTACATTTGGTAACATAAAATGGGTCGTGCATATTTTATAAACATTTTTCATGGTACTGTGATGATACAGTGGATTACATTCATATTTAAACTAATCTATGAACTCACCAACTTTAATGTTGACACTTTTAAGCATGTTTTTCTCAGGTGAATTAGATGCTTGGACTATTTGATGTGCATTGGAGTCTATACATACAAGCTTTTCATTGTGATGCAATTATGGGACAAATGTTATATTAAATACAGATTTTGATTAAATCAACAATGTAAATTTTCAAACGACACCTAGAGGTCGTTCTCTTGTATCTATTGCTGTGTATTACGAAGTAACACCCCATTTGGTATTCCGCTGCGTTGTTCTAAAATTTGGGGGTGTTACAGTTCAATTCCCAATACGGCGTATCCTGCTTACTATATACTCCGTATCCAATTGGTCAAACTATCAAAGATTCTGCATTAAATGTAATTGAGGAAAGATATAACTGATTGATTGTGAACATAGCGCGCACTCCAAGGAATTTACCCCTATACGCCGTATTGACCTTACTCAATAGGCGTATCCACTAATTTTCAGAGACTATAAATAAAAGACTCAAAAACGGGTTTTCAGTGTGCAAAATCATATTCACCATAAACATAAAAGTTGATTTTCTGAAGAAATGAAGAGCAGCCAAGGTCAAGCATCGGTCACGATTCCATAGAAGACACCATGTAATTCCTATACTCTTGTAATCATTTAATTTTTTGTATCGTTCGGTAAAACATTTAGTTTACCTTGGTTAATTGATCACACTTGTATAATTACAATGGTTATGGGCTAAAACCATCGGGTATTAGCCATCTTAATGAAGATCTAATGTTTGGTTTGTTTAATCTCGATTGCTTAATTTATCGTTGATTTTTTAGTTATGTTTATCACCTCATACTTGTCTATGTGCTTGAATATGCGACCTATCATTCAACTAGGTCTAGTGATACTGACCATGTAATCTAGATAATAGGATAGCTCTAAATATCGCGTTTTATATATTTGGACCAATAGGATCACGAATAATGTTCTATCTTTGCATTTAGATTAGTGAGCTTAATTGGCCTGGCAGGTGACCCTTGGATCAACAAGTACGTTCTTAATCATTGGTAAAGACTTGAACAGTAAACTACCAATATATAAAATACCGTCAAGCAGTAAGTGGGTAAAGTCCCGATGGGCTAGGGTTTAACAAGATCACCATTACTTTAATCCCTAAGTTAGATTATAGTTAAACTAAAGGATGCTTTGTGCGGATGCGTTAATTGTGACAGGATTCAACGTGTCTAGGTCTTAGGATGATGTCCCACCTAAGTCTTAAGAATGATATGCCGCCTCGAGATAAGCAGTCATTGTACTAAACAAACAAACCAGCGTTTAATCGAATTTAATATGCTAATACAGTTTTCTATCATTTGGCTTGTACCGCTCTTTTATCTTCTGATTTTCTTCTTGCGTGATTATTGTGTATTGAATTGGTTTTAGTCACCATAAAACCTGTGCCAGTCTCTCAGGCTGAAACCCCCCCCCCCCTTTATCATTAAAATTAAGTTTAGCATAGGTTTAACAAGTAATTAGAATTAACTAGTCTAATTAGATTAATTAAAATACTGATAGAATATAAGATTAACGACCTCGATCTTAGTGTTCGACACCCTACTTACTATGAAACTCCATCTGATCGGGTACACTGCCAATTAAAGTGTTGTTTTATGATAAGTCGGCTAAATATAAATTTAAAACTTGGTAATTAATAAATACTACCTACACGACAGCACATCAAGTTTTTGGCGCCATTGTCGGGGAGTAAAGTTGTTTAATTCTTATTTTATTAGTGTTTTAGTTTAGTTTAGATTCATTTTCATATTTGTGTGTTTGATTTTCTGCATTGTATATTTTTGCATATTGTGTGCTTGTTTTGTTTTTCTGCATTATTAAACTCTGATGAGTTTTCTGAGCCAAATACTAAATACGGCGTATTTATCTCTTTGGATACGGCGTATAAATTTTTTCTAAAATAGATACAGCGTATTCGACTCTATCATCAATACGGCATATTCAGTTTACTGAATATGGCATATTAGGCTATTTGACCGTTTTCTTTCCTAGCTATTTTGTTACAGATTAAAATAGACGACCCCAACATTACCATGGAAGAGTATATCAGGCTTGAGGAAGAAAAAGCTCGCAGGCATGGTAAGGTGTATAACTGGGAGACTGCTACGTATGGTAAGATCTGGTATGATGAAGACGTTCACGACCACATATCTGTTGAAACTGAATTCCCAGCTATAGTCTTTAATGACGAGTTAACATTTGAAGTAACGCTCTTCTGAACCCACGGTAAGTCCTCTTAACGATAATAAAATTGACTTTAGAATGTCGTTTGACGAATCTGACGATGAAAATTATACGGTAATTCATAAGGAAAATTCATTTTCCTATAAAATAATTCCTGTCGACAATTTGAAAACGGATTCAGAAAATGATAATGATAAAGTCAATATGCCTTTGTTTCCGTCACCCAAGACTACGATCAGTTATTTTAATGATTTAGACTACTTTAAAGATTTTGAGAATGAATTTCTAGCCATTGTTTACAATGATGCTCTAACGTCTAAATTAGATTTCTTAACTGAACCTACTATAAGTCCTCAACATATCGATGAATTTAATTTGAAAGATAAAACATCATTGTCTGAATGTGATGAAGAGGAACAAAATGTTTTATACTTTAATGATTTATTTCCTTTTAACGTAATTTATCTCGGTGATTTAAAATCGGATACGGACAATGATAATGATGAAATCGATATTAAGCAACCTTCGGGGGATATATCTATCATACCATTACCTAATGTAATAAATGTCGATGTTGGTGCTTATCCACAAGGGTCAAATAAGCTTTTGGAAATAAGTCATGATTCATCTAATAAATTTTTCAAAACTGAAACTTTTATCAAGAAACTAAATGTTAATATCATGACTCGTAATTTTCTTAACAAATGGACGCCAATAAATCTTATCAAGAATTTATATGTGCAATTTGGCATCTCGTTCGACCCCAAGTTGTTTTATAAGGATGGGATTAAATTAGGGCAAGTCTAACTTAAAGACTTTTCTGTAAACAAAAGTGCTTGCCAAGAGACAACCTGGAATGTAATTTTCAACTTCTATCGAGTCTGTTTTCCCAGACTGTCTATACGGCGTATCCAAACCTCATGGATACGGATTATTTACTATTTGGACGTTATTTAGTTTTTGATTTTATCACTTTTTAAAACTTTATTGTCAATTCAGTCTATACGGCGTATTCGAATAAACGAATATTGCGTATTAGTCGATTGAACCGTACTTAGGATTTTTAAATACATGTTTCAATACGGTGTATCTTGGGGTATGGATACGATGTATTGACTCCCTGTACAGTATTTATATTTGTTTTCCTGTATATTAACCAATGTAAACCCAAGATAGAATTGCAGGTTGTTTTCTAAATCTTTATGCAGGACCTTGTTGTAAAGAAATCGACTAACTGGTGACGGTATACTCTGGAAAAAGACGTGTGTTGAACTCATACAAGAATTCTGACGCCTCTTCAACACACTTTTACTCAAAAACTCAAATTGAAGAATCATCCCAAGCAAAACATCAGAGGAGTTCCTCGTTCTAATTCTATTTCCCATTTTCTTTAATTGTTTTATCTATACAACAAGGACGTTGTATAACTTAAGTGGGGGATGGAGAATTAGAACGCCTACTTGTCCTTCTTTTTACAAATAAAATGCTATATGCTTAAAATTATGCCAAATTAAAAAAATAGCATACTTTTATAAAAATTGCTAGTTACATAACCTCGCTCACAAATAACCCTTAATGTTAAATTGTAAGAATTAAGCATGTTCCGTTTTGAAACGTTTACTAAAAATTCCACGAAATTATGAGTGTGCCAGTGATGTAGTGGACTTTAGAACTTGGCTTGGTATATCACTCAATACCACATTGATGAGTACTATGGACTTAGATGGAGTAACCTGTTTAACTGGTAATTTTTTAGAAATACACCAAAAAGCCTTTATGTTGTGTTATTAACTAACTACACTGGTTAGTTAACCCTCGTGTAACTCTTTGCTTACTCTCACTATAAGAGTAAGATACCCCTAGAGAAACCTGTTGAGCCATTCCTGATTATCACCAAAATGTTTATTTTGTTACCCCTTTACACCTTAGCCTACCCTGTAGATTAAGCCTATTAATCAAAGTTGCTAGTTGCTTTTGTGTAAAGTTTTATAGTTTCTGTGTCAAAGTGAAAATTTCTATCTTCGGTTAGGTTGGGAAATTGCACAATGCAATGGGAATGTAAAAGTATGTAGCTCGTGTATTTTGCTACTTTCGCAATTATGTTCTATGTCCGAAGATGAAGTGTTTAAAGAAAAATTATCCGGATAAATTATGATGGTGAAGACGGTGAAATTACACAAGATTCGTATTGTTATGTTTTAAAAAAATAGAAAAAAATAGAAAATCGCATCAAAAAAGAGAAGGAAAGATTGATAGTCGGTTCATTGATCTTAAAACTGATAAATTACTTGGAAGACCGATTGTTCGTTGTTATGTGGTAAAAATCAACGATGTATAGTTCTGTATAAAAGTGGTTGATGTCACCACTTGTTTGTAAAAGTATGTATAAGTTGGGATGATTGGGAAGTTGACCGTTATGGGAACGCCAACTTAGGTTGTCTTTGTCATTTCTATGATCGAGACGTTTGTATATATTTTTGAGTCTTTATCATGGAACTGTCGGGAAAGTTTCTAGCAACTTTATACCTTATTTTTTCAGGCTTAATCTATTTGTTTTGTGAATTTTATTTAACAACAATTTACTTTCCTTTCCTAGCAACTAACCTTGGGTTTTACTCGAACAAGGATGTGATCGAGTCATGCATGTTTATTCCGTTGTTACGGCCATGTATGCGTGATTCAGCTGCCTTGTTGGTTTATTACTTTTGGTGAAAGTTAGAATATTCCATACCCTATATCATTTTTCATCATAACCCTTGGTTAAACTCGAATGAGGATGTGATCGAATTATACATGTCTATTCCATCGTTACGGCCATGTACGTATGATTCAGATGCCTTGTTGGTGTGGTACTTTTGGTGAAAGATTGTTAGAATGATCAACCCATTAAGCCTATTAACCCAATTTACTTTTTTACTTGTTACTCCTTAGCTCTAGTGGTGAAGATGTGTATCATTTCCAAGCATATGATAGAAAACTAATCACGGCCGAGTAAATGAGCGTACCTATTAAATGTTACACCCTAGATTAGATCAATGATCTGAGTGTTTTCATTTCCTATATTTCGTGAGGTGCTTGGTTTTGTACAGGTGATTAAACGAAATAAATGCTTAACGGAAAAATCCTTAACTTCGATTAGGATACATTTTCAATAAATTTCTAGAGTCTACTTGAGGACAAGTAGGATTCAAGTGGGGGGATATTTGATGACATGAAATAACGTTACATTTATACCATCATTTATCCCAAGTAAATTACCCACTTTTATATAACTATTGCAAGAATTGTTACTTAATTGCTTAAAATTGTTATTTGTAGTAATTATGGAGTGTTTTATGAAGACAAGCTAAAAGGCACACATTTTGGAGCTTAAACGAAGATATTTAAAGATACTTATTTCTGACTCAATACGCCATATCCAGCAAAGAAGATACGGCGTATCAGCGCCTAGACTTCACAAGAAAACGTGTATGTTCAATTCCCAATACGGCGTATCCTGCTTACTACATACCCCATATCCAGCTGATCAAACAATCAATGATTCTGCATTAAATGTAATTGAGGAAAGATATAATTGATTGATTGTGAATGTAGCGCGCACTCTAAGGAATTTACCCCTATTCGCTGTATTGACCTTACTCAATACGGCGTATCCACTAATTTTCAGAGACTATAAATAGATGACTTAAAAACGAGTTTTCAGTGTTCAAAATCATATTCTCTATACCATAAACATAAAATTCGATTTTCTGAAGAAACGAAGAGCAGCCAAGGTCAAGCATCGATCACGATTCCATAGAAGACACCGTGTAATTCCTATACTCTTGTAATCATTTAATTTTTGGTATCCTTCGGTAAAACGTTTAGTTTACCTTGGTTAATTGATCACACTTGTATAATTACAATGGTTATGGGATAATACCCTCGGATATTAGCTATCTTAATGAAGATCTAATTATTGGTTTGTTTAATCTCGATTGCTTAATTTACTGTTGATTGTTTAACTATATTTATCACCTCATACTTGTCTATGTGCTTGAATATACGACCTATCATTCAACTGGGTCTAGTGATACTGACCAAGTAATCTAGATACTGGGATAGCTCTCCATATCGTGTTTTATATATCTAGACCAATAGGATCATAAATAATGTTCTATCTTTGCCTTTAGATTAATGAGCTTAGTTGGCCTGGCAGGTGACCCTTGGATCAACAAGTACGTTCTTAATCATTGGTAAAGACTTGAACAGTGAACTACCGGTATATAAAATACCGTCAAGCAGTAAGTGGGTAAAGCCCCGATGGGCTAGGGTTTAACAAGATCACCATTGCTTTAATCCCTAAGATAGATTATAATTAAACTAAGGGATGCTTTATGCGGATGCATTAATTGTGATAGGATTCAACGTGTCTAGGTCTTAGGATGATGTCCCGCCTAAGTCTTAAGAATGACATGCCACCTTGAGATAAGCAGTCATTGTACTAAACAAACAAACCAGCGTTTAATCAGACTTAATATGGCTAATACAGTTTTCTATCATTTGGCTTGTACCGCTCTTTTATCTTCTGATTTTCTTCTTGCGTGATTATTATGTATTGAATTGATTTTAGTCACCATAAAGCCTGTGCCAATCTCTCAGGCTAAAAACCCCCCTTTTTATCATTAGAAGTAGGGTTAGTATAGGTTTAACAAGTAATTAGAATTAACTAGTGTAATTAGATTAATTAAAATACTTATAGAATATAAGATTAACGACCTCGCTCTTAGTATTCGACACCCTACTTACCACGAAACTCTATCTGATAGGGTACACTGCCCGTTAAAGTGTTGTTTTAGGATAAGTCGGCTAATATATAAATTTAAATCTTGGTAATCAATAAATACTACCTACAAGACAACACATCAGCCAACTAGGTTGTTTTTATGGAGAGTTGAGTATGGATGATCAAGACATCTTTGAGTCTAATTCATGTCTACTAAAGCATGAGTTTCTAGTGTTTAGTCTATGATTTGTGTCTTTTTCATGGTTGTGGTTGGGAAAGTAGTTAGCAACATTATTCTTTATTTGTTTGGACTTAATCTATTTGTTTTGTTATTTTATTTTACACCAATTATAAATGTTTACCATGCCTTAATCCCTACCTTATATCATTCTTCATCCTAACCTTTGGTTTGCTCGAATAAGGGAGTGAGCAATCATATATGTCTCATTCATGGATTTGAATATGTATGTGTGGTTTTGTCACCCTTGTTGGTGTATTAGTATTGGTAAAGATTACTTGATCATTTTCTTTAGCTTATTCAAGTTAAGGATTTGAGCAATCATGTAACACCCATATTTTTACATATAGCAGCGGAAGCTAATCTGGGGTATTACTTCATGGAAACAACAATCATAATCATAGAAAACGACCCAAAAGAGACGTTTGTTCAAAAAATACGTAATCATTCATTTCAAATCAGAGTTTTACAAAGGCAAGTCCCAAAATCTAGAAACATAAAATGTGAATGATAACAAGTTTTAGCCATCTTCGAGTCCATGCCACTCCATGCCATAAGTTGATCATTTACCTGAGATAAACATGCATAAAAAGGGTCAACACAAAGGTTGAGTGAAATTCATAGGTTTATAATAAAATGGTTGAAATTATGTTGTTATACACCCATAAGTGGTAATAACTGCAATGAGTATAATTATTATAGAAAACAGTATTATTGCCCTAAGCTTATGAATCACATATTTAAACTCAATAGAACCGGGAACCTTTACCAGGAGATATATTCGAAGTCACTACCTAAGGGATACTTCGACTACTATCCACAGAGATATTGAGAGATATTACCAAGAGATATTGGAGATATCCCCAAAGAGATTTAGGAGTACTACTTAAGGAGATATTGGGAGGATATTACCCAAGAGATAGTAGGAGTTATTACCCTAAGAGTACTAGGGTCATAAGGAGCAGAGATGTTTGCTCATTGGGTTATAGAGTAGGAGAAGAATGTGGGGATGAGAATGAATGAAGGAGTTACTGGGTTTCTATTTATAGGTAAAGGACCCTTATGAGCCAAGATTTTAGCAGCTATCTAGGAACATGGTAACCTAGTGGGTATTAGAGGAGCTATGTGATGTGTTGGATAGGCTAGAATTTAGCTAGAACATGGTGGTGAGACCATGTGGATGTCGCGGCTGCCATAAGCACAAAAGGGGAGATGTGGCTTCAATTTGGACCAAAGAAATGTTGTAGCAGGTGGGTAAGCTGCTTAGGAGGTTCTAGGGGCTGGTCATGGAGGTGCTTGCACATGGGTTGGGTTTTAAATGGGTTGAAACAAGTAAAAACCACCCGCGGGTTTGATTTGGAGTTCTAGGGCTCGTATTCAAGTTTTTGGCCATTATTTCGAATGCATTGATTAAGTAATGTTTAAAACATGTTCTCATGGTTTTTAATAAGATGTATTAAACATCCAAGGTAGGCAAGTGGTTTGGGTTAAAACGGGTTAAAAATGAAGAAATGAGGTCGCGGGTTCCATTTGGTATGGTTTAGGGTTTTCTTGACTTTCTTTGCTTATAATTCGTGTACATTGGACCAATGATTGATAAATTATTGATCCTAGGTATATATTGAGGTTTATTAATGATAATTGAGTGATGGTTTAGGTTATAATGGGTTAAAATGGAAAGAAATAGTCGTGGGTTGGAATTAGGGCTCGTATAAGGCTTTTAGGGTTTTCTAGCTTTGTAATTCTTGTACATTGTCAAAGTAATGATGGATAATGATGGATAATGGTTTGTAAACTCATTTTATGAGTTTACAATGACTCTTGGTTGCTTACTTGAGAATGAAGTGGTTAGAAACGAGAAAACGGGTCGAATGATCATTTAGGGTTTCTCGGATTTGATTCTTGTATAAATGAAATGAGATTATGAAATAGTGATGGTATATGATTTGTTATGGTTGTAAAATAAGTTATTACAACTTATTTGAGTGTTGGTTTGGGTTTATAATGGATAAAAACAAAGAAACGGGTCATAGTGTAGTATTTAGCTCGGGTTAGGGTTTCTGAGTTTTGAATTAGGGTTTTAAGAGTAAAAATGTGTATGAAAGTTTATGAATAGAATAATTAGGGTTTACACATTGTATATTGAGTGTATTAGCTTGTACAAAAGTGGTGGTGAAGAAATTAGAATGAAAACGGAGGTAAAACGGTTATTTTAGATGTCATGCTTAATGACTTGTACATTGTGCTTTGAAAACTTATACTTGACTTGGAGGGAGTTTATATTTCAAATGAAATGTTATATTACTTGTATATATGCTTTAGTAGCTTGTACATTCACTTTAGATATTAAATCTTCATGGAGTTAGGGTTTAGAGGTATACGATAACGGTTTAAAGCCGTGTTGAATAAAGTTGCGAATGGTACAATAGTATAGGCAAAATGTACTTTGTAGAAAGTATATTTATGATATTGACTTAACATGTTATGATGTTTGCTTGACATATATGAAGACATGATTGTCATAGATAGGTTGCGTGAGCTCGTCTACTTTAGTTATGTAAGTTACATGGCATACCAGATCTTGCCAATACAACTAATGTAATAAAGCGAAAAATTTCCCCGTACAATTGTGATAATAGAAAAATAGGTTTTGTATTTGATAAAATTCTTGGGTTGTTATAGTCTACACCCCTTACAGAAATCTCGTCCCGAGATTTAATTGGAAGTTATAGTGAATAGATGTAGGTATCTGTGCATGAATTGATTTTTATGTAGGTTAATCAAGCGTCACAGTTCCACGTGTGTGATGCATTTATAATTATGTTGTACACCATAATTATAATTACCTCCTTTCACACGTCTGCTTTTTTCAAGCTACACTTCTTGTGACAGCTTCGATCCTGATAGAACCTGGGTGGATGAAATACTTTGATTTACGAAACCTGTGGGTTATGGGCCTACCATGCTTCTGCTGTGCTACTGTGATCGTAAAGAATCGTTATTCATTAACCTTTAAAAGTCAACATCGAATAGTATGTTATACAAGTCTTTGAGCAAAAAATTTTTCATCACATAATGGTATTAAAATCATTTGACATTGTATAGATTCTTATGTGTTTCCTTGTTATTATGTTGCAGAAAATTTTAGAATACGGAGATCATGGAATGAGTAATGTCAAGGAATGAATATGAATTTGTAAGAGAGTTACTAATCATGTGAGATACAGATTTGGAAATGAACAGATATTGAAGGTAATAATGAAAATGATTAAGGGATTGTTTGTAACAAACGGTACACAGGATTGATAGAAACTTGTTTGTACGTAGTTCTATACTTAAGCCTATTTATTTATAATTTGTCACTTACAAAAAGAAGCGTTCAACTCCTTGTAACTGAGAATTTATAAATTCATAGTTCGGAGATTTATAATTTCCTTATTCAAATGAAGAAGTGACCTAATTCATTTCAATAAGATGATCATAAATCGTCTTACCTAAGCATAAAAACATGATATGGTAATGTGTAGAAAATGAATTGTTAGATAATACTGAGATGTTGATTGTACTGACGCCCATATAATCAAGGATGATAATTTATGTTGCAAAGGTATGAGGAGAGTATTCAGAGTTTAAACATAATAGAATCGATGGAATTGACAAATAATGTCGAATTTTGATATCACCAGATAACAAGATGTAACGGAATCATCACTTTATTATTTCATGGATAACTTTACATATCTTACATCACCGAAACTCTAAGAGTATTGATACTTATGCTACGTGTCTTGGGGTAGGATTCTAGATAAAATAATGAATGACAAGGATTGTAGCTTGGTGTTTGGGGTTTATGAAGTGGGTTTCAGATGATCCTTCATATGTAACTGGTGGCGAGTGTAGAAAATGAATTGTTAGATAATACTGAGATGTTGATTGTACTGACGCCCATATAATCAAGGATGATAATTTATGTTTCAAAGGTATGAGGAGAGTATTTAGAGTTGAATGTAATAGAATTAATGGAATTTGACAAATGATGACAGTTTTGATACCACCAGATAACAAGATGTAATGAAATCATCACTTTATTATTTCATGGATAACTTTACATATGAAACTTTAAAGGAGTTGACACTTATGCTACATGTCTCGAGATTTAGTTAAGAGATACAATGATGTTGGAAAATATATGTGGATATTTAGCAGGAATTTGATCTTCTCGTTCCCATGTAAATTCAGAGTTCCATCTTACTTTGACTATAGGGATGCATCTTCATCTTAGTTGCTTGACTTCTCGATCCATAATCTCCACTGATTCTTCTACATAGTTAAGTTTGTCATCAAGCCAAATTTCTTTCTTTGGAATGATGAGGGATTCGTCACATAAGTTTTTCTTAGAAACGTGAAAAGTAACGTTGTCTGTTTTTAAGCACTAACTTTTGTAATGCCCTTTCTCTCTATAGGCATGACAAGTTACATACACTGATAGCAGGTTGCTTCCCGTGGCTGGTCC
The DNA here is from genome assembly GCA_026074375.1 of Tanacetum coccineum. Classification (NCBI taxonomy): domain Eukaryota; kingdom Viridiplantae; phylum Streptophyta; class Magnoliopsida; order Asterales; family Asteraceae; genus Tanacetum; species Tanacetum coccineum. The sequence continues at coordinate 41,064 of BQNB010022492.1, read as the reverse complement.
TTTGCTTCTGCAGTTCCTGGTCAAATGACCCACCTTGTTGCAAATTCGACACTTGACAGTGCAAACTCCTATGTAATATAGGGTGCATCTTGTACACAAAGGGAGGTTTCTATGGTATTTTTGGCAGGATAAGTCCTAACAGTTCCTTGTCTTCTATTATGCTGTTGGTGGTAATCATTGTTATGGTTGTTTTTGTTGTTGTTGTCTTGGTAGTTGTTGTTATTACGATTGTTGGAGTGGTTATTGTTGTTGTGTTTGGGATAGTTGTTGTTGGTGGTGGTGTTTCCTCTATCTTCAAACTTTCTTTTGTGATTGTTGATTCTTTTTCTTGCTACTAGAGTTCCGCTTGTCCCGGTGTTCTTGTTAGTATTGTTAGTATTTGCCATTGATGCAGCTTGTGCTTTCAGAGCTGAGGAAATGCCATCATTAATTAGTTGCCGGATGGCAGCTAAAGTTATGGCTGGTGTTTCAGATGTTGATGTCCTTTTGGGAGGCATTCTATCAACAAAAGATAACACGTAATAAGAATGATATCCTAAGTTATAAAAGAGAATGTGATGCTTAAAATGCTTAAAGAGAAATGCTTATTTTTGAATTTTTAAGCACTTAGAGGTTATGATAAAGACGGAGATAATGATGTAAATGGTGGAAATGATGATGAAAGAGCGATAAGTTGGAAACAATAAGATACGAAACGGGATTGCCTTTATAAATAACTTGCCTTCTTACTGTACATAGTCAAGATTTGACAAGCGTTTTTATTTATACCACACATCCCATGGCTAGGATAAAGCTATAACTATTCTAAGAGTTTGTTGATTCTGAGCCGGTAGATGACATCCTAAAGATCCTCCTGATCTGTTTGGTGATGAGCTTGGATTTTCTCAATGATTTGTTCAAGATTGGAAATTCTATAGTAAGCAAAGGCAATCTTATCCTTTTGCCCTAACTGCTTCTTTTGAAGTTTGATAATCTGAGTACGGATTTTCTTGAGTTCGGTCTTTAGTTCGTCACTATTCCTTCGTATGATCATTCTATCAATACGTCCTTCCTCCATTTTCTCGATACGGTGAAAAGAGAGTTCATCTAAGTAATTCAAAATATCTTCTATTTGTTCCTCATGATGTTTCAGATGTATCTTAACTGAACTTTTTCCTATTTCAAATATTTGAGGTGGGTAGGAGTATAAACTAAGGAAGATGGTGATACCAAATCACAGGTTTGATTCCGAGATGAATTAGATAACACAGTTGAGGAAGAAGATGAGGAACAGATTCGCTTGTTAGGTGGTAATAGTTCTTCAGGAATAAAAAATTATCGAGGATTAAATAGTAGTAATGGTGGTAATATCAGAGATAGAGTCAAAATAGTTGGTGGGGTAATAGGATCTGGTGATAAAATAGGTAATTCCTTAGCATAAATTACTTGTACGTCCTTCAAATAAGTATTATTGTAGAAAGATGAGAATACCGGTGGAATCATATTATCGTTAGAGTTTTCCGAAGAGTTAAAAGAATTGCTTCTCAATGAAACTGGGAAATAATCTGATGAGACCGAAAATTGATGGCTGAAAAAGAAATGTGGTTATAGTTAAGGTTTTGACCTTGTTCTCTATAACCATGGCGCTGATACCAATCTGTAACACCCCTATTTTTACAATATAGCAGCGGAAGCTAATCTGGGGTATTACTTCATGGATACAACAATCATAATCATAGAAAACGACCCAAAAGAGACGTTTGTTCAAAAGATACGTTATCATTCATTTCAAATCAGAGTTTTACAAAGGCAGGTCCCAAAATCTAGAAACATAAAATGTGAATGATAACAAGTTTTAGCCATCTTCATGTCCATGCCACTCCATGCCATAAGTTGCTCATTTACCTGAGATAAACATGCATAAAAAGGGTCAACACAAAGGTTGAGTGAAATTCATAGGTTTATAATAAAATGGTTGAAATTATGTTGTTATACACCCATAAGTGGTAATAACTGCAATGAGTATAATTATTATAGAAAACAATATTATTGCCCTAACATATGAAACATAATTTAAACTCAATAGAACCATAACCTTTACCGGAGATATATTAGGAGTCACTACCCTAAGGGATACTTCGATCTACTATCCAAAGAGATATTGGGAGATATTACCCAAAGAGATATTGGGAGATACTACCCAAAGAGATATTGGGAGATATTACCCAAAGAGATATTGGGAGATACTACCCAAAGAGATATTAGGAGTTATTACCCTAAGAGATACTTTCATGTATTTAGGCAATAATATATCAGGGTAGCATATAGTTTAGAGAACACTTGCATTCATGGTTTACAGTAGATATCACAGGTTTATAAAGCATGTGAGATTATGAACTCCCATAAGCGTGAAAATTAATCACATTGTTATATGATAAACGAGTATATAAAAGAGTTTGTAAATAAAAACAGCCATGTATTCCTCCGCGGTTTATAAACATCACAAGATAGAAAATGCGAGCTATGACTCCACCTGATATTAGATTAATAAATATTCCCAAAATGAAAGCTGATGACCTTATCACAATCTTAACAAGAAAGGTTGATATAGCAAATGATACAAAATCAGCCCACGTCACGCAAACTGAGTAAATATGTTGAGGATTCTTAGGAAGATAGTAACTCAAGAACGTTTGGTTCAGAGAGTCTAATAATGTTTTGAGTTTTGATTTGGAAGGTTTGAATTTATTGTATCACTTGTTCGGGCCATCATAATTCAGAAGTCATTCAGTAAACGTTGAGGAGCTCAGGGATCTTTAACTCGTAACCCAACAACTCAGTCGCATGTAAACCAAGATGAAACCTCTTAATATGAAGCTCCCTAGTATTGTGATACGATATAATCAGTTTTAAGCGTTTTAATCAATATCTGGAAATGTTAAGCACGAGAAGCGTTAATTAAAGTTATGTCTTGTAAGGTTTTAAACATGATTTTATACTTTTTCAAAATGTTACATTTTAGACCCTTGAGTTTTAAAAAGTGGAGAATTTTTACCCTTGACTTCGCACTTTATATGACGACTTTTGTTCCGTCAACTTTAAAAGAGATACCAAGTAAACCTTGCACTTTAAAAAGTGACCTAAACACCCTTATAGTTTATAACTTTGATAAAATGACTTATTCAGCCTTTTAGTTATAGTTAAGAAAGTTACGATATATACCCCTTTGCTGGATAATATTACAAACCATGTCCAATTGCATGGCAAGCTTCTTTACATTTCAATAGACATTTATATGTTATAATAAAGTAAAATATGAAGATTTAACGCAACGCAAGTTTAAAATAACGATTCGTTAAGCTAGGAAGCAAAACGGGTCAAATTAGGGTTTCAAAACGTAAACGCGCGGGTTTTAAGTTCAAATTCCCTTCATTTATTCAATAAAGGGTTATTCTAACATTAGTTAAGCATGCTAATAAGATATAACCAATATTTAACATATAACATTAGTTTTAAGAAAAACGCGAGAAATTAGGGTTTCGGGTGTACGGTTTTGGATCAAAATGGAAAATGAGCATGAATTGAGTTATGAAACTTTAACAAGAGTATATTTAGGATCATATGAACATTATAAGGGTGTAGTAGCAGAAGTAGAACATTCAAAACCTGGGTTTGAGCTTCAAGGAGCAAAAATGGTGGAAATGGGTCGTTTCGGGTAGTATTTCCACTCGTACGCCTTGTATCTTGTTCCCGGGGCTTCAAATCTTCAAAGCTTCGCTTGCTTGATCTTCTTATATGATCCTAGGATCATATGGAGCAGAGAATGTTTGCTCAATTGGGTTATAGAAAGAAGAAGTGGGGGATGAGTTAGAATGAAGTATATGTGCTCCTATTTATAGTGTTAGCAACACTTAGAGGCCAAGAAACTTTGATAACCAGGTTAGGACACATGGGGGGTGATGTGGAGAGGCTAGGGGATGAGTAATGAAGGCTAGAATGCAAGGTGGAGGTGGTTCTAGACGTTTTAGGGGTGTTTGGTTTGATTTATACATGGCTGTTTTTGGACAGCCAACATCAGTCTCGGTAAAATGGTTGCCATTTACAAACCGTAATTCCGTTGAAGCTCAAACCACCGAGCATTGTTAGATATTTGAGTCCTCTACAACGTTTAGTTTTACATATTTGAGGGTTACTATAGAAAAATTTAGAGATAATAGCCATTTACTACAGGTGTGCAGAATCTGCGTACCTTTGCCATTTCGGCTGTAACTAATTCATCCGACGTCGAATCGGGTTGATTCCACCGGCAAAATGATCACAAGACATAGGGCTACAACCTAGTGTTTTCACTTAATATCCAGATCCTATTGATATTTCTCAGATCCTATGTTTTATAGACTGATCCGATTCTGAACTAGGGCCTAGTTTTAGGTTTTAGGGTTAAAACTAGATTAGGGTTTTCTGGGTTTAATTCTTGAATATTGTTGTTGAAATGATGAAATGATGATAGGATATGATTGTTAATGTTGTAATTTAAGTTATTACAACTTATTTGAGTGTTGGTTTGGGGTTATGATGGATAAAAACCAAGAAACGGGTCATGATTTACTATTTTGCTCGGGTTAGGGTTTCTGACTTTTGAATTAGGGTTTTGAGTGTAAAATGTGTATGAAAGCTTATGAATAGAATAATTAGGGTTTACACATTGTATATTGAGTATAGTAGCTTGCACAGGAGTGGTGGTGAAGTAATTAGAGGTAAAATAAAGGTAGAATGGCTATTTATATTGAGCTTTAAAAGACTTGTACCTTTCTTTGGAGGGAATGTATATTCATATGATATGTTATGTTACTTGTACCTATGCTTTAGTAGCCTGTACATTCTCTTTAGATATTAACCCTTCATGGAATTTAGGGTTTAGAGGTATACGATAACGGTTTAAAGCCCGTTTTGATATAACGTTGCGAATGGTACATTATAGGAATAATGTACTTTGTAATAAGAATATGATGATATTGACTTGACATGTTATGATTTTTCTTGACATATATGAAGATAGGATTGCCATAGATAGGTTGCGTGAGCTCATCTACTTTAGTTATGTAAGTTACATGACATATTGAGACATTGACAATGCAAGTAATGTAATAAAGCGAAAAATTTCCCCGTACAATTGTGATCATAGTAAAATAAGTTGACAAAAATTCTTGGGTTGTTATACCTATCATTTCACATCACTTTTGCAATGTCGATTCAACAAGACATTTATGCTGCTGATTTTGAGAATCGTCCACCTATGCTCAAAGACAACTATGTTCCATGGTCTTCTCGTCTTATTCGTTATTCAAAGAGTAAACCAAATGGAAAGTTGCTTGTGAATTCAATCAAGAATGATCCATATGTAAGACAAATTATCCATAAACCTAGTGATCCTAACAGTGTACCTCGTGTAGCTGAATCTACTCATGAGCAGACAAATGATGAACTCGTCGAGAAAGAAGTAAAGAAAATGGATGCTGATGACCAAGCTATTCAGACTATACTCATGGGTCTTCCAGAAGATATCTATGATGCTGTTGACAGCTATGATACTGCTCAGGAAAACTGGTTATGTGTTGAACAGATTATGAAAGGTTCTAGCATTAAGGCTCAAGAGAAGAATGCTAAGTTGTTTAATGAATGTGAAAGGTTTAATTATACTGAAGGAGAATCAATTGAATCATACTATCATCGCTTATCGATGCTAATGAATGATTTCTCTAGAAACAAACACTTTCCAGAGAAGATAGCCAGCAATCTTAAGTTTCTAAACAACCTCCAGTCTGAATGGAAACGATATGTCACTACTGTTCATCAAACAAAGGATTTGTATGAAGTTAACTACATCTAGCTGTATGATTTCTTAAAATTCAATCAAGCTGAGGTGGATGAAATGAGAGCAGAGCGACTTGTAAGAACACATGATTCCTTGGCACTAATGGCAAACTCTCAGAATCCTTATAACTATCCAGTGTTTCACCCAAATCAACCATCTACACTTACCTACATGCAACAATCACAACCCAACAATAGCTATATCCTACAACCTTCATTCAACACGAGCTACATGCGACAACCAATGCCTAATATCGAAGACATTTCAGATCCCACAACTACAATAAACATGGAACTTGTACTAATGGCTAAGGCATTCAAACTAAACTACTCTACACCAACTAACAACAACTAGAGAATTTCATCAAACCCTCATAATAGGCAAATTACACAGCCGGTTATGAATATGGGTCAAGATATATAGATGCAGATGGTTGGAGGTAATGATGGGAATTAGTTCAGACACTATGCTAGGCAGAATGTAGGAAATCAGATTAGGTATAATGCAAGGTAGACTACAGGGAATTAGAATGGGTATAATGCAATACAGAATGTCAGGAATCAAGTTAGGTAGAATGCAGTTCAGAATTCAGGTATTCAGAATGTTAGGAATAAGAATAGGCTTATTGTTTTTCCGAGGATTGCTAATCAGAATGCGAATCAGAATGGGAATGGTAATGTTGTAGCAGCACGGGCTAAAAGTAATGGTAATAGGAATAACAAAAATCAGGTAAGGTGTTACAACTGTAGAGGAATGGGTCATCTTGCTAAGAATTGCACAGTCAAACCAAGGAGAAAGGATGCTGCTTATCTTCAGACTCAGTTACTGATTGCTCGAAAGGAAGAAGCAGGGATCCAACTCCAAGCTGAAGAATTTGATCTGATGGCTGTTGCAAGGGATATTGATGAGATTGAGGAAGTCAATGCAAACTGCATCTTGATGGCAAATTTGTAGCATGCATCGATATCAGGTACTTAGATTGACAAAGCTCCCGTTTATGATTCAGACAGATCAGTTAAGGTACATTATTATGAAAATTGTTACAATAATGATATATTCAATATGTTTACTCAAGAGGAGCATGATACTGAGCTACTCAAGGCCATTACTGAGTCACACCAGATTTAACAGAATGACAGTAATGTTATCTCTGTGAATTCCAGCATGGAACATAGTGGGAGAAAAGTAGAACAACATACTGCTACCATTGAGGAAACACGTGCTTATTTTGAATCATCATATAATAATTTGGTCACTAAAGTTGAAAAAGTCAACACAGTCAATCGCAAAATGAAACAAGCGAATGCCGATTTAACAACTGAGCTTGCTAGATATAAAGGACAAGAAAAAAGTTTTGAAATCAATAAGGCAAAATTTGATGAACTTGAAACCGGTTATAGAAAGTCTGTTTATCAAGAACAATGTCTTACTAAAAAGATAAATGCTCTTCACTTAAGTTCTGCTAAACAAATAACGACTTTGAATAAGGAAATTGTAAATTTAAATAACTAGCTTTCAAAAGAAAAATCAATTGTTTCTCTTCTTAAAAAAGAAAATAAAAAGTTGAAAAGTAATTTCAAAACACACGAAGACGAGCTTCTTGATAAACTAATTCAATCTGAGAAAAAGATTAAGGAATTAGATAACATTTTGGTTAAAACTGGTCAATCAATTCAAACGATGCATATGCTTTCACCTAAGCCAGACTCGTTTTACCACACTGAACAGAAAATGGATTTGGGTTATCAAAATCCTTTCTATCTCAAGCAAGCTCAGCAGAAACAACAGAGTTTGTATAATGGCAGAGTATTGTTAGAAAAGCATGATCATCCTGCTGTGTATGATTTAGAGGAAACATTGCAACTTGCTCAAGAAAGTCGTTTAAAAATGAAACAATTAAACAAAGAAATAAAACCGGCAAATTATGCAAAAATTAATAAACTTTTTGAGGTTTTTGTTTCTCAAAAGGCCAAGTCACGAGAAAAGGTGCATTTTTAAATACTTCCAAAATGGCCAGTGTTTCAAACACAATTTCCAAATCATTTTCAATACCTGATGATGACTTTTCGGATGATACTCCAAGTGTTGCCCAGAAATTTCTAAATGAGGTAAAAGACACCATTGTGACTCTTCAAAATGTTATCAAACATAGAATGAATGCTAACATAACCAATTGGTCGTCTCCGGATTATCAAGAATTTCACAAGATTTTTAAGGATGAAATTACTCCTCTCGTTAACCAAGTTGACGCTTGAGTGCAAAATTTCGAAAATCATTTTCTGAAAGAGGCAGCCAAATTTGTTCGAGACTTCAAACATCTTGCAAAAGAGGCTGACGAATCTTTTGATAAGATCTCGATTTTGGAAAACAAAACAAGCGTCTCTTGAGAGCAGTTGTCAGTGAGGATATTATAACTCTTGTAAAAAGTGTTTCTATTATTGAATCATCCGATCTCCAAACTAAGCTTGAACCAATGAAAGAAAAGTTTGAAAACTGTATCATTAAAAAGGAAAATGAATTTGCTAAACTTTGGAATGATTAGTACAAAAAATGTAAAGAATGCAAATATGACAAAATTTCATATGATAAAGCTTACAACAACATGCAACATCCAATCGAACGATTGCAAGCTCAATTGGGAGATCTCAAGGGTAAGAGTATAGATACTAAATGTGCATCTGATACCCTTGATCCTTTATCTCAGAAACTAGAAGATGAGAACGTGTCCTTAGAGTTTTAGATTTTAAATTACGCAAAAGAAAATGCACACCTTAAGACCACTTATAAGAACCTTTTCGACTTTATCAATGTGACACGAGCTCAAACCAAAATCATAACTGACTCTTTGCAAGAAAAATTAAATGATTCGATTTATGATAATTCTAAGTTAAGAGCCAGTTATTTGATAAGGTTTCTAAATAAAAGGACACCACCAAAGGAACGAGTGCGAATACTAAGTTTGCAAATCCATCAATCTTGGGGAAACCGTCTTTGCAACCTCTCAGAAATCATTCAGTTGTTTGACAACCAAATGCATTTCAATCTGATTGACCAAAATCTTCAAAAACTCGGGTTCCTCCCAAGGTTGTTGAGACGAAGTGTTGATCCCAACTTAAGATCGATTCCTTAGCTTGTAAAGGTTAAGTTACTTTGGATAAATCTAAAAAAACTATGATAGAAACTTTGTGAATACTAAAGAGTATGCGGAATCTACTCTTTAATAGTTAGAAGAATATTCATAAAACAATAAACTGTATGAACAATGATATTACTAAAAATCTCCAATATTATTATTATCAATAATACGAGTACTCTATGTAGTACTAGGGTTTACAATCTTGAAGTTATATATCAAAAACGTCTATATAACACCATAACCTAGGATCTCTTTTTATACACTAAGGAGTCCTTTACATGATAACTACAAATCTTCTATAATTCTAATCTTATACGTATCTTTCTAACTTTATAAGATATACATTGAATAAGTCAATATAAATCACTTGACACGTATTTATCACTTTAGCAGTCTTAATCTTCATCCAGCAGTCTTAAGTCCTTTAGCAGTCTTAAGTTAGTACTGGCAGTACTAACTTACTCTAGCAGTACTAACTGGTTAGTACTGGCAGTTGTAACTTGAGCAGTACTAACTCTTGGCTTGGCAGTACTAAGTATGAAGACTTTTAATTCCCAACAATCCTCCCCTAAACTTGTGATTTACCTCCAAATCATCAAGTTTCTTGAATTAAACCTTGTTCTCTGAGAGGATTCTTCCAAACACTTCATCTTCTTGGTCTTTCAACCTGCATGAATATCTTCCTAAGAAGTTCTCTGGACATCTCATTATCTTGATCCACCAAGAGCTTTGCGACCAGCATCAATGTAAGAGTTCCCCTTGACAATGGATACTCCTTCTCTACCAGCATGTAGATGTCTATTCCCTCCTCTGTATACACATGATGCACTCCACATGAATCATATAGCCTCCAAGTTAAATCATGAATTTTCTTTTGAAGCTTCCATAACTCATCATCTGTATCTAGTTCAAATAATCTCTTCAACTCAACCCATATCTCTCTTTCTTTGTCATATGTTGGTTCTGTTGAATTGAACTTCTCTATAACCAGACTCCACAACATCACTTAGTCATCCCTGTCAAAGGCTTTTAGCATATCATCAAAGAAGTAATGTACCTCAGTATGATTTCCAACTCTAATGATCTTCCAATACTCCCTAGTGCCTTCAGTGTAAATCTCCCAGTCAATTATTGGATACTTAGTTTGTAAAGCTTCAACATTTATCCCTTACTCTGGAACTATTATCATCATTTATTGTAGCTCTTCTTGTGACAGTTCATCAGCTTCTTTATCTCTTGGTTCTTCAGCTAGTTCTGAGCTTTCACCAGTCTTTTTCCTCTTAGTACTTTCTTGATCAAGTTCTTCTTCTGCAACCCTTTTTGAACTTCCATCAGCTAGCTCAGGAACTGCTCTATCAACTTCACTCTCTATTGGAATAAAAGTGTTCCTCATTGTTGTTTCAAACAAAGTCTTAATCTCATCAAAAGAATAACCTCTCAACTACTGTAGTGTATAACCTCCCATGTTCTTGATATAATTAGACATATAGGTCCTCTGTTGAGCCTGTGTGGGTGGCTTGTTCCTCCTTTCTTTGGCTCTTTGTGTAGCAAAATACCTCTTTCTCTGGTTGATAAGCTCTGCAAGCATTCTTGCTTGTTCAGCTTCAGTGTTATTTTCTCTTTCCTCTGCTTGTAACCTCTGCACTAACTCTTCATCAACTTAAACTCTAGCTTGTATGTCTTCCCATTCTTCAACATTAAAAGAGCTAGCTGCTTCATGTACCATGGCAATCCTCTACCTCCCTTCTTCATCAAATTCAGCTTGCAATCTCACAGCTACTTCAAAATTAAGTCTTTCTTGTTCTTGCTGCAACTTTGTCTTGGTCTCTATAGTTTTAGATTCATCAATTTACCTTTACCTTTGTCTTTGGCTGCACTATTTCTGATATACACCAGTGTCTCAGCCATATTAATGTCATCAACAGTAGAAACTCCTGTATTTCTTATAGGACTACTAACAGCAACACTAGCAGTAGTAACTACTGCACCAGTAGTAGAAACTGGCTCAGCAGTACTAACATCTTTCTTAATAGTAGAAACTTCCTTAGCAGCATCAAAATCAAAGTCAAACTCCATATCATGCTCATACCTCCTCTAAATCTCTACATCATGTTGTACCAATGAAATGCCAGGATCTTGATCAATTTCAGCTATCTTCCTCCCCTGTTTGGAAGAATCCTCTAAATCATCTTCATCATCAGAGACAACATTTCTTGCCCTTCTTCTAGCTTGACTAGACTTAACTGTTTTCTCCAACTTTTTCACCTTCTTGATAAGACTAGTATAAGCAACACCATATATTTGCTTGGTCTTGCTTGGTCTGCTTCAAGTCTGTCTCCAAGCTCTCCACTTTCTTTGACAATGTTGTACAGAAAACCATCAATTCTTGTAGTGTCATACTGTCCTCTCCACTTCCAAGTGTGGTAACTCTTGAGAGAGGTAGATCATTGGACTGTTTAGACAACCTCTCAAACCTAGTTTGAGCAGGTTTGTCCCCCTAATATGGTATCTTGGCGCCTGTGACTACCACCTGAACCAATTCCCTGAGGAAAAGGATCATTAGGTATTGCTATGGATTGGGTCCTATTTATGTTACCACTGCCTTACTCTGCATCTAAGCTAGTAGCAGTAGTGGCAACCCTTTCCACACTGTCTCCCCTCTCCTCATGGACAGTCTTATCTGCTACAAGGGTCTGAGTAGGAGATCTGGGCTAAGGAACCACATATTCCTGTCTGGTTGTTCTTCTAGAGGTTGATGAAACTGGTGGTTGTAAGGTTGATAGAGCACTGGTGGGTGTGTGATGAGACTCGACTAGGTGTGTTGATCCTTCACCCTAAACAACTAGGCCCTGAACAATCATTGAAGGAAACAATGGAATGTCTTCCCCAGTATAACCCTTAGAAGCCCTCTTCATATTGCTAAAAAGTTTTTGAGTATGGGTAGGAGCAATATAAAGTCTTATGTGAGGTTGAAGCAGTCTCTTGTGCTTGTTCAAAAAAACTTGAATAAATCTTGGATACATTAAAAACTTGTGTTTACTATCTAAGTTTTTCACCATACCATCAAAAACCAGTTTAGAAAAATTAAATTTCTTATTAGTGGCCAAGCAAATAATAGAAGTTGCTATATTGCTACTGAATTGTTTCCAAGAGGTTTTCTTAGGACTTAGACAATGTAGGATGGTATGGATGAGAAATCTCCATTGAGGGGAAAAGTGTCCTTTTTGAAAGGTTAATTTGTCAGAAGTTGACACATACCCCATTAAAGAAAGTTGTTCAAAGATTTCAGTAGTTGGCAAAGAACTAATACCATCAGCATTTGCTAATTAGAGATGCCTGCTAACAGATCCCTCAGTAACAGTCTTAACTTTGCCATCTATTGTAGCAGTTAATTCTATTTCTCCATTATTAAGTGTTCTGGCAGTAGCAGTTTGCCAAAACTGTTTGATGAGAGAAACATAAATAGTGGGATTTTCAGTAAGAGCATACCTTATGTGACTAGCATTGAGAAAATCCACTATTTGGTGAAATCCTTCACTTCCCTCTGGTTTCTTTAAGTAGGCGACCATGTTGTGTGTGTCACAAAATTCCAAATTCGCCATTGTTGATTGAGAAAAGTTCGATTAGGGTTCTGGGTTATGTTCGTTTATGAGAGTATGTGTGTTTGGCAAAGTCAATTGAGATTATATAGATATCACTTAAGGTTTTGATTGGACCGTCTGAATAAAATCAGTTCTTTATCTTGAAAAAAATCTTATGATGTAAAGAAAGATTATGAATTATCCAAATTAAGGAAACCTATAAGCGAAGTAATTTGCGAAATTATCTCAACGGCTATATTTAATTAAGAAAAATCTGTTATTCCTCAAACAACATTAACGGTAGGCTAGCAGTACTAAGTTTAGCCTAACAGTACTAATATTAAGCCTAGCAGTACTAATATTAAGCCTAGCCGTATTAACTTTACTCAGCAGTATTAACCCAAATTTTCTTTCAAAACAATAATGCACTCAGTAAAAGAAGACACTTAAACATTGTGGTTGCATTTAACCTCTGGTTGTGTGAGAACTAATGATTTGAGTATAAATACTGCGTGTGTTTAGATAGACTCATTAAAATAGCCTTCTTGACAGGATTTCCAGCTCAGTGGCAGGTGTTACCTCTAATACAAATGTATTAGATTCACGTTTGCTCGCTGTTCTATAACAGTTGTCTGTAGGACTAAAAACATATGCCAAATGATGGAAGGTAAAGGTGAGTTAGATCAGTTACTATCTGACTAACTAAAATCCATTCATTCATGTTCAGTATAGCCTATGCCTAGATGCTTCTTAGGGGCCTCCAAAAAAAAACAACTGGCAGACATAGGTTGATTTCAAGAAAAATATTTTAAAGGACTTCCCAAGTCAGGTGTAAACTTAGCATTAACCCTTGTCAAGTTATCCCTAAATCCTCTCTATCATTAATAATTAGTTTTTCCTCTAACAAACTCCACAATTGATATCACCAAATCCAACCATACTACTTTGCTTATCCTGCAAGTGTTAGTCCAAAACCAAAAAAACACAATCCAAAGCATTTTCTTCTTAACTTACCCTCAACAACATTAACTTAAACTAGCAGTACTAAGTTAAGCATAACAACATTAACTGATCCAGCAGTAACCCAGTAGTAGTAAGTTATACCTGGCAGCATTAACTTAACCATCAGTAGTAAGTTTATGCCTAACACCATTAACTAACACTGGCAGTAGTAAGTGTATGCCTATCAGCATTAACTGTGTCACCAGTATTAACTCCAATTTCGTTCCAAAAAGCATTTCCATCATCAATTTTGATTCTCACAAGCTCTCTTTCTATTTTTATTCTCACTTTATCTCTCAATTCTTTTTCTCACTGAATCACTCTGTCTGTTTTTATTTTCACACATCTCTCTTTCTGTTTTTCAGCTCACTATTTCTCTCATTTCTTTTACTCACCAATTCACTCTATCTGTTTTTATTTTACACATCTCTCTTTCTGTTTTTTAGCTCACTATTTCTCTTAATTCTTTTTCATTGACTTTTTCTCTATTTTTGTATTTGATTTTTCTCAATGCTCATAGTATTAATTATAACAACAGTACTAATTATACTTACCAGTAGTAAGTTAGGCCAACAACACTAACTTGAATTTCATCATTAGCTGCTGTTCCATTCCATTTCAAGCATCATTTGTGCATAATCCGCTGCATATTAGCATAATTAACCTCCCCTCAATCAATACTTCAGAGGTTAAGTATTCCAATACTTGCAATCTGATATTGAAATCTGCCAACATCAATCATCTGAATAAGCTTCTTCTCATTGGAATCTCTGATAAAATGATGTCTAATCTCAATGTGCTTAGTCTTTGAGTGAAACACTAGATTCTTAACTATGCAGATGGTGCTTTCATTGTCAATGAAAATCTTGGTATTCATGAAATTGTATCCATAATCCAGCATTTGATTTTGAATCCAAAGTACTTGTCCACAGCAACTAGCAGCAGCCACATATTCAGCTTCAGTAGAGGAAGTGGCAACCACAGTTTGCTTCTTGCACTGCCATGATATTAATCTGCACCCTAGGAACTAACAACCTCCTATTGTAGACTTCCTATCCAAGCTTGCTCCAGCATAGTCACTATCAGAATATGCCACCAAGTCAAAGGAAGAATCTCTAGGATACCAAAGGCCCAATTTAGGTTGGCCTTTTAGGTACCTAAAAATCCTTTTCACAGCATGTAAGTGTGAAACCTTAGGTGTGACTTGGAATCTGGCACATGCACATACTGCAAACATAATGTCTGGTCTAGATGATGTAAGATACATCAATGATCCAATCATTGACCTGTAGAGATGAACATCAACATCATCACCATCTGAGTCCTTGAGCAAAGGCTTTTCTGTATCCATTAGGGTGCTAGCTGTCCTGACATCTGTGAAACTAAACTTCCTCAATATGTCAGCTACATATTTATCCTGACTGATAAATATCCCATCTTCTTTCTGCTTCACTTGCAACCCTAAGAAGAAAGTGAGTTCTCCCATAGAACTCATCTGAAACTTGTCATGCATCAGTTTCTCAAACTCAGTACACAACTCCTTCTTTGTAGAGCCAAAGATAATGTCATCAACATAGACATGTACAAGCAAAATATCCCCTTTTTGCTTCTTGATAAACAAGGTCTGATCTATCTTTCCTCTGTAAAACCCATTGTCTAATAAATACTTGGCCAAGGTTTCATACCAGGCTCTTGGAGCTTGATGCAAACCATAAAGTGCTTTCACCACCTTGTAGACTTTGTCTGGATAGTCAGGATCTTCAAACCCTAGAGGTTGACACACATATACCTCCTCTTCAATCCTACCATAAAGGAAAGCACTCTTCACATCCATCTGATACACCATAAATCCCATAAAGGAAGCATAGGCTAAGAACAGCCTTATTGCCTCAATTCTTGCTACAGGGGCAAAAACTTCATCATAGTCTATGCCTTCTTCTTAAGTATGTCCCTGTGCAACTAGCCTTGCTTTTTTCTAAATCACTATGCCTCTCTCATCTTTCTAGTTCCTAAAAATCTATTTTGTACCAATAGCCCTCTTACCCTTAGGCAAATCTACTAGTACCCAAACCTTTTGTAGCTTAAACTGTAGAAGCTCTTCCTGCATTGCTTCCACCCAAGCTGAATCACTTAGAGCTTTGGCAATCCTTTTGGGTTCTTCCTGGGATAGGAAACATGTAAACAGACAAGTATGAAGGTCTTCATGAGTTTTCCCTTCATAAACAGCACTAATAAACCCTTGTTCATATGTAGTCTTTGTCATTCTCCTAGTCTATACACCAGACTATACATCACCAATCACATGATCAAGTGAATGATCTTTATAGATTCTTATATTTAGAGTAGAAGGAACTAGATATGTGGTAGTAATGTTTCTCATATTTAATTCTGTTTCATCACCAAAGAAATCAGCATGTGTGGCTTCAAGTGTAGCATTATCTCCCAAAGAAAACATGTCTGGTTTAGTGTTAATACTTGGCCCATCAATATTAACATCTTGAGTATTATTTTCAGGCCTCTCTTGATCATCAATTCCACTTTCTTTATATACACCTTCATCATCCTTCTTTCTAGCATCACTAGGAGGTTGTGGTTCATCATTACTAGCATTCTTTGAAGAAGAATCAAATAGTGAACCATCTTTTCACAGTGGCATCAAAATGTAGTCTTGGCTAGATCTTGTCTCCTTGCTAGAATGATCTGCACTAATACTTTCTTCTATACCTACCAAATCATTAGAGTTTGTACCTGCAACAACTAGCACATAATTCATTGATTTTGTTAGAACATCAATATCAAACAGCCACTTTAGTCCATCACCTGCAATAATAGGCTTATCCTCTAAGAACCTAATATGCAAGTTTTCTTCTACTTTCCTAGTTCTAATGTTGTATACCCCAAAAGCCTTACTATTCATTAAGTATCCAACAAAGAATCCTTCATCTAACTTTTCATCAACCTTGCCTAAATAATGTAAGGTATTAAGAATGGTAACATGACACCTAAATGGTCTCATGAAGCTTAGAGCAGGTGTTCTACCTCTAAACAGTTCATAAGGGGTCTTTTTATGAGGCTTAACTACTAATACCTTATTCTGACATAGCAAGCAGTATTAACTACTTCAGCCCAAAATGTAGTAGGTAACTTAAAGTCAGCTAACATGGTTCTAGCAGCCTTAATTAGTGTCCTATTTCTACTCTTAGCAACACCATTTTGCTGAAGAGTTCTAGCTACACTAAATTCCTTCTTAATGCCTTTATTTTTACAAAATTCACTCATAACTCTATTCTTGAACTCTGTTTCATTGTCACATCTGATTATTTTTACTTTCTTATCAACTAGATTTTCTATCTTAGTTATAAAGCTCTTAAGAATGCCCCTAGTCTCATCCTTAGTTGAAAAAAAAGAAAACCCAAGTAAATATGCTATAATCATCAGTGACAACTAGAAAATATTTCCTATTCATTAAGTTGCTCAAAAAAGTTAGACCAAACAAGTCCATATGTAACATGAATAAAGGCTGAGTAATAGAGTTTTGAATCTTAGACTTACAAGAGGCTTTGTGTTGCTTTCCCTTAAGGCAAGCAACACAAGTTTGGTCATTTTCAAAATGTTTTGTAGGTAAACCTCTCACAAGATTTTCCTTAACAGGTTTATTAATAATTTTAAATTTTACATGACCTAGCCTCCTATGCCATAGCATTGATTCATCAAGTGTGGCCTTTGCAACAAGACAAGTTAAACTCTCTTTAGGACCAATATTCTTCATATTAACAATGTACATGCCATTCAATCAATGTACATATTATTCTTCTTAGGGAAATTTAAGTAAAAAACCTGTCTCTTATCAGCTAACTTAAAAGTCAGGAGACATAACAACACATACTGTGTGGTAAATTTGAAACACTGTTCTTTTGCGAAGTCAGACACTCACGCTTGTTCGAAATATAAAAAAGGTTAAAACTGTAACTCCTAGACAAAAGTAACATCCTCAAATCAAGCTACCAGTTTTAAGAGTTCCTTTCACAAGTACATTTTACCTCCTTTGGCTCTCCCCAAAGGTAACAAATCTTATTAAATTCTTGAAGTCTGAGATGATTGGACATGTTTCCATGTCATGTGCCTTGAGCATCCATGTCAACATATCCTTGATCTTCTTTTATGGGATGACCTTTACCTCATAAAATAAAGGAATTAAAGTTTCCTTTAGAGGACCCAAGCCATCTTGACTTGGATTTGTACTCGTGCATCAACATAATTATGTCTCTTCAAAGTAATTGATGCACTATTAAGTTTGGTAGGTCTCTAAACCCAACATGCTGAGGCATTAATAGCATTAACCTTACTTTCCCTAACAACATTAACTATTGCTGAATTTGGCCTAGCAGTATTAACTACTTTTGGCCTAGCAGTATAAAAATTTTCCTTAGCAGTATTAACTTTTTGGCTAAATTTTTTTTTAGTTAATGTTGTTCTAATTTGATAGGGCCTCTTTATAGTTAATTGTGCTGATTTAGAAAAACATGACATTGGTCTAGCACTATAAACTATAGTTTTGGGATGAGCAGTATTAACAGGCCTAGCAGTATTAAGTGGTCTTAAGCCAGTTTTCATTAAAACTGCTTTTGGAACCATGTTCCTGTGAGCACTAGGGTGAGCCTTTTTAGCAGAATAATTGTAATTCCACCTTGTTTTGTATTCCATATACAACCCTTTCCCTTTAATGGTAATTGCAGTCAGCCTGCATATGGTCAAAACTTCCACAAACAAAACAAGCTTTATTGAACATCACAAAGTCACTTCCTAGCTGTTGGGACTTCTGAATATTCCTGTTTCTTTGATTTCCCCTAGAACTTTGTAACCTGTACATTTCAGCATACTTAACTGGTTTCTTAACTGGTTTTTCTTGTTTTTTAGGTCTAACAAATTCTGTCTTAGCAACGGTAGGAAAAACAGTTTTCTTTTCTAACTTATCATCTGACACCAACTCCTCAACTAATAGGGCATCAACAGATTCCTTAACCTCATTAGAAATATCTTTACTAACACTCTTACTAGTCTTAGGTATATATCCTTCAAACTCAGGCTGTTAGAACTCCTCTACATAGTAGGATAAATCAAGATTTGGGGGTAAAAATAACCCTATATGGGGAGGTAGAATAGCATTATAGCTTACAAAAACCCCCACACACACTTTCATAATATTTTTTCATAGTCGCATTCAGGCCTCCTACCTACTATTAATTTGCTCTGACTCTTTTTAAAGGCTTATCAAATTTTCAATTTTAAGTGATTGCTTTCTGCGCTTTCTTGCACGTATCTCGACTCTTCGCTCTAATAACCATATCCAATCTTATGCTCGCTCTTTGTTCTGAGTCTTTATATGAATATCTCTTTTAAGAACTGAAAACGTTGCTCACAAAAAAATCTACACTCTAATGTTTTTTTGGTATAGAGACAAGTGGATACTTCTACATCGCATGTGCGCTCTAATCAGCGTTCGCTTATAAGTGGTATGACTCTAAATCTTGAACACTCTCCTGATGTTCATAATACTACTATTCTTATATTATCAATATGAGTTTTAAGAGTTTCAAAGGCTTTTTAGACAGGCTTTTGAACAAGTTTTGTCATTCAGCGTACACCTCAGAGTCTTGTAGAACAAATCTCCATAAGAAGACACGATGTTTGCGTCGGGACCGCTCACTCCAACTCTGCCTATGCTCCAGTCAAAACCGGAGCTCCTTTAATGCCACCATGGCTTTGGGAAGAAGTTTCTTCATATTTAATGTCCTTCTAGTGCAGTCTTGTTTCCTGTTACCTCGGCTATCATTAGTTTAGGTTCCTCCTACATTCCCCTTGCATAGTGTCCCATCTTATGACTGTTGAAACACTCCACCTTGGACTTGTCATATCTAGTTGTGTCACTCTCTTTGATAGTGATCTTTCTACCAGTTTTCTGGAAAAACCTTCTTGTCCTCATGCTTAGTAATGCTAACTGCCACTTCAAATCCATCTCTTCTAAGTCATATTCATGGATTTGCTCAAGGTCCTCATGTATAAGTTGATACCTATTTGGTTGATTGGCCAAAAATGCATAAACAGTAGCATTACTTAAGTTAGCAGTACTAACTTGAGTACTAGCAGTGCTAACTTGAGTGCTAGTAAGGCTAATTTGAGTGTTAGCAGTACTAACTCCATAAGCAGTATTAACTTCATTAGTACTGTTGGGGGATGACACAAAATCCAATTTCTGAGAACTTGAGCTTGAGCTTGAGCTTGAAGTTCTTTTAACCTCTTGTTCAACAATATTGAAATTGTTGTAGCGATCATCAAAGCTCATTGTGTCTAGATTAGGTTTATTCCTCCAGATCACAACATGAGTATTCCACTCAGAAGGCAGACTTCTCAAAAATTTCAAATTCGGAGATCTTCTTGTGAAATACTTTCACATATTGATAGCCAGTTGACTTACTTTCTTTTGATGCAAACTGGTTAAAAATTAGAGTAAGAGACTCTGTACTTGAGCCACTAAAGTTCTCATACATTTGCTTTAGAAGAGTCTTTTAAGTCTTCTTTGTGGCTTCATTACCACCAAATCTTGTTTGTATAGCAGCAAACAAAGTCTTAGCATCCTTGTACTAATTAAATGGCATTAGATGTTCATTACGAAGTGCCATCAGTAACATACTTCTTACCTTCACATCATTCTTTTTTTGAACCTTTTCTTCATATAGTTACAGGACCCTGGTGTTAGTATAGTTGATAGGTACCTCATCGGCATTTGTGTTGTTTGAGTCTGCTGGTTTGAATGAGTTTCCATTCTCTATGAATCCATAATGCATAGTCTTGTAATGAAAGTATTTTCTCATCCTTAGCCTTCTTAATATCATATTCACCCCTGTTTGAGAATGGGCACTTTGCAATAGTAGTGGTTTGAGCAGTTTCTTGTCTTTCTCTTCTCTGTGAGTAAAGGGTTCTTTCTTGGATATTTCTTCTAGATCAAGGTTTTGGAAACACAAGCTATGATACACTTGTTGAACCTACTTAAATAAGATCGATTCCTTAGCTTGTACAGGCTGAAGGCCGTGCAATCGCTGGATAGATCTAAAAGATCTATGGTAGTAAAAACATTATGAATAACTAAAGGGTCTACGAAAATCTACTCTTTAATACTTAGAGAATATGATTAATACAATAAACTGTATGGAACAATTATAATGCTGAAAAGCTCCACGCCAAATATTATTATTATCAATAATAAGAGTACTCTGTGTAGTACTAGGGAACATCTCCCCCCCACATTTTTGCGCATGATTTTTAACCTTGAAAGATTTTTTTCAAAAGTTTATCTAAACACATATAACCTAGGATTCCTTGTTTAGGTCACGAATTGTACACCTAAACCTAATGACCTGTATCTCTTTATATAGTAGAGATATTAGGTTTACAAAGGATAAGAACAAATAAAGATATTAATAAATCTTTTTAACATTTAAGTTTATCTTCAGAATATTCAAAATCTTCCATCTTTTGAAGAATTCATCCTTTGTCTTTTAAGTCCTTTATCTTTCATATGTTTTGTCTTATCAACTCAAATATAATTCCCAACAATTCTGTTCTGAGGGTGGATACGGCGTATTCATAAACGGATACGCCGTATAAGGATCAATACGGTCAATATGCCGTATAGTTGTTAGTCAATACGGCGTATGGGTTTGAAAACTCAGGATCCTATTTAAGTCAATACAACATATTCATTTTATTGAATACGTCGTATTGGGGTTTTAAAGTTGGGTAAAATATGGTTAATACGCCGTATTCAGTAAACTGAATATGCCGTATTGCTCTGCAATGTGAAAACGAAAAGGGGATCCCTCTTTTTACCCATTATGATCCATTACATAATGCAATACACTAAACATCTTATTCAGGAGGGGTAAAAGGGGCCTAAACCCTATGGCATAAATATCAAAACCAAATCCTATCCAAACTCTAATCCTAATTCAAAATCGCAAATCAAAAAGAGAAGGGAGCAATCTTATTACCATATAATCGTGACAAAGAAGAGAGTGATTACCAATTAAAAACAAGAGATCTTTAGAAATTTTTTAGTGGTAAAATCGTTTGTGTGTATGGAGAGAACATTTGTGGTAAAACTCAATCTGGCGTATCAGAGGGGTTTTTATACTCGATACGCCGTATTGGTGTTTGATTAATACGCCGTATTGGCGAATTTTGTTGACTTAGTCAACTTCAGTTAAAAGCAGTAGATACGCCGTATAGGTTTTAATCTAATACTCCGTATCCGTCCTTGGAGACCAATTTTCCTAATTTGAATAAAGCAAAGAAAAAGTACCTTGGCCTCCGCAACATTCTTGTATAAACATCATCCTTATAATACCGTTTAGGGTCAAACGGAGTGCCAAACGGCACATATAAATTCATAATGAGATAGAATAACATTCCGTTTACGTAATAATTTCAAATCACGATATATACATTTAATTTCATGACAAAACTTCCCATTCTAAAAGTTTTATTGATTTTTATTGTGACTTGTTTCAAAAAGCATATTTGACCCTCGTGTAATTTCATTACCCCCCAAAGATTGTATTATATCGACTTCATTATCATCATTCTCTTTTTCCGACTTTAAATCATCAGGATGAATAATGTTGTAGGGGAATAGATCATTAAAGTACAAAACATTTTGTTCCTCTTCATCATATTCAGACAACGATGTTTTATCATTTAAATCAAATTCATCGATATGTTGAGGGCTTAAAATCGGTTCAGTTAACGATTCTGATTTAGACGTTTGAGCATCATTGTAAACAATGGCTGAAAATTCATTCTCAAAATCTTTAAAGAAGTCTAAATCATCAAAACAACTAACTGTAGGCTCAGGTGGTGAAAGTGAAGGCATATTGACTTTTTCATTAACATTTTCCGAATCCGTTTTCAAATCATTGGTAGAAATAACTTTATAAGAAAACGAGTTTTTGTCAAAAATTACTGTGTAATCTTCATCATCGGAATCGTCAAATGAATTTCTAAAGTCAATTTCATCGTTAAGAGAACTTATCGTGGGTTCATAAGAAAGTGTTTTTTCAGATGATACCCCGTCATTAAAGGTTATATCTGGGAATTCGGTTTCAAGGGATCTGAGGTCACGAATGTCTTCATCATACCAGATCTTACCATACTTAGCAGTTTCCCAGTTAAACACTTTACTACGTTTTTGAGCTTTTTCTTCCTCGAGCATGATGTATTCCTCTATAGTAATGTTCGGATCGTCCATCCTGTAACAATCTTACTAGAAAAACTATTAAATAATCAATATGTCGTATTTAGTGAACTGAATACGCCGTATCACACAAACAGAGTAAGCAAACAAGCAGGAATATAAACTATTCTAAACTATACTAATCCTAAGGGTTAGATCTAATGTTAAAAATCAAAATATAAAATAAAAATCAAGATTAATTTTCACTCCCCGGCAGCGGCGCCAAAAACTTAATGTGTCGTCGTATCTTCCCATAAGGGTCGATTATTCAGGGCGTTCTCTTCTTGATCCAAGTGGTCTTCCATTTACGAACATCTCCCATATTCTCATCTTCCTTTGATGCTTCAATCTTTCTTCAATCTCTTCTTCAAACAACTTCAAGTATTTTGTTTCATCTTTGGTGAGATCTTTTATATTATCCATACAAGACATCATTATTATAAACTCTTCAAACCTTCTAACACATCTAAGTTGTAACGTAGCATCAACAAAACTTATTGGATTTATGAATGTCTCATCACCCTTTTTCTTCTTAACTATTCTTGTAAATAATTCCATGCATAGGCTCATAGATGATGGAGAACATTTCATGCTCTTTAATTCCTAGGAAATTTATTGTTGGTGCAGTGAGATTAACCTTTTGTTGATAGCTTTCAATTCCAAGTTGGAAGTTATGCACTCTTTCCCATATCACTAAACTTCTAATGAAGACTGATAAAGACCATAGCAATCATGTATCTGCATAATTCGGTACCTTGCCATTCATTATCAACAAGTATATGTCATCAATATCATTCTTATTGAGATTCTTATAGTCTGGCTACTGTTATAAGACCTAGGACTTATTAGCTCATTCTTACAATAATCTTTGTGATAAACTTGTATTCATGGACCCAATTCTATATTCTTGACAACTTAAATAATCTTTGGTTTGAAAATAAACCTCTTCCTTTGCATTCTACTTTTTCTGTTTCCTTATGTAGAAAAAAATCTTTGCATGAGATTCTTCAATGTTCCAAACAACCATAGCGAGCATAAGGAATAAACTATTCAAACACAGACTTATCACCCATCTGGAAGTACGTTCTTCAATATCATCATTAAAAATAACCGCAGGAAACTTGTGAAGTGACAAGACTATCTTCTCGGGTCCAGAATTTCCTTTCTTCAAATACAAAAGGTCTTGATTAATTAGAGATAATGCTGGAGCTTCAGGATCTCATTGACAGCTATGAACTAATGGTGTGGTCTTTCGTGGATGTGGAGAGACAAGAATTTATTTTCTACTTTCCCAGACAATGTCACTCTTTAAGAAATTCTTCATCTGATCAATGTGATACTGATGCTCATCTCTTGAAGTACATCTCTGTCTCAATCATCTCATCAGCCATCTTTCTTAGCTTAGCTTCATCAATAGTCAGCGATACTTCTTCTATAATGTCTTATGATACTTGCTTCGATGGTATTTCAACACCATTTGAAGCATAAGAGTCACTCTAAAAATCAAAATCATCATCTTGTTCTTGATTACCTGAGGTTGATGGAGCTAGTTCCTCTTGTAAATCTTCTCCAGATGATGACTCTCCAGATACATAAGCTTCATACTCCGAGGTCTTCTGCCGCTTTGCACTATTCTTCCCCTCAGGATGAGCATCATCATGAGGTTCGTCCTGATCTCTTGGGCGAACGGCAGGAGTCCTATATGCTCTTTGTGGTACCGTAGCTCTTTTAAACTTCATCTGGAGAGCTAACCATATTGATATGTCTTGTTGTTTCATTTGAGGATCGTCTTTCATAGCAAGATACAGTTGTTATTGTTGTTCTGGAACAGAGGATATTTGTGATTGAGCCGGGTAAACATGAAGAATATGTCCAGACATATAACTTCGAACGGATGCATAGACTTGATAAGGAATGACGTTGGCAATTGCATTATCAATGTGTGTCTTAATTTGAGCCTGAATATTTCCACGTTCCTGCAAAATAGCTTTAGCAATCAACCTTTGCGTCTCTTCTTTAGCCTTTTGCCTCTCCAGAATCAACCCTTCCGCAACATACACTGGAACTTGATTACGAACTTGCTTCACAACTTGCTCCTTAATGTGTTTATCAACCATAACAAGTAATATCTCTACCATTACATCATGAAGATTATCAGAAAGTGTATCGAATGACTTCCTTGGCATAAACCTCGCTCGTAAATGTGCAAACAAGTAACCATAACATCCCTGTACCTCCTAAAAGAAACTCTTGTATCGTTTGAAGAGAGTAGGTTTTGTCTTGAGCAAGGATAGAAGTCGATTCGTCTTAGATAACTTAGTGTGAGATGAAACCTATATAATGTGTGAATGAATATCCGTCAATACTTAGTTTCTTCCTCTATCCGTAAGATACGATATTAGTATGAATCCTAGGAGATCTAATAGGTTTTGTCTCTACAATCTTCCCTTTCTCCCTTCTCTTCAATTCATACACCTCATCAGTTATTTCTTCATTTTCATCATTAACATTTACTGGTATAAACAAAGTTAGTAATGTAACCACTAGAGTCTCTGCGTAATCCTCCACTCCGTTTCCTTTATTAGCTCTTCCTCCTTCTCTTCGAAACCTCCACTTCCTTTCTTTAGCAATCTCTACCTCCGGAACTGTTCCATATCACCCAGAGCTCTATCCTAGTGCTGGGAAAATTTGATTCACATTCCTAAGATTGAACATCCTCAACAACGATCTCTTGTCCTTCTACCATCTTATCAATTTCCTTCAGAATGCCAAGTGGCTGCGAACAACCCATGCCACATTTTACTCTAGTTTAGCTTCCTCTCTTCATTCACGAATTTTATGCTCTGCAAGAACTAACGATTGTAATTAAATGCAACATGTAAATCATCTCGTCTTCCATGACAACATTTTAGCACTGGAGCTGTGGAGTAAGACGTGAAGTCGGATCGCCCTTTTAGGAAACGAAGAGAAATCACAGTGATCGTCCTAGAGCACAATGACATCTGCTGCTTATTATTAGGGTTAGGTACCTAGAGCGCTAGGTGTCCTAAGCGTTCCTGGGTAGACTCGGCTGCTATGACTAGTCAGAGGAACATCTATCCCAAACACCTCCGTATACATCCGGTAATGCTCTGTGTGCTTCATTTCTTTAGTGATCATCCAAGCTGGTATCTGCATTCTAACTTTGTGCTTATGTCTTACTGAATTAAAAATATTCTTCATGATATCATCATCTTGCAAGTTGTGATACATGTCTCGAACACGTCTTGAGATTTCAGGAAAGATAGTCATATAATGACTGACGATGATCTTTGTAAATCTTAGATATAGAATTGAAGATGTTGGATGATGAAGTGAATAGTAGAGTCCTTCCCATAGTAACTCCGCATAATCCACATGAATGTTATTGACAAAGCAATACAGCATTTGCATTATCTGTAACGCGTTGATCCATCATAACACGGTTGTTAATCATTTGGAGAATATTTTGCATAACGTTTGCCATGGCTGCAGAAGACCAGTAGTCTTGAAATTTGATTGTATCTTTAACTCCATTGAAAATCCCAATACTTGCTTGTAGAATGGAACCATGTCAGAAAATGATGGTGCTGACACTAATGAATTATGATTGTTTGCAGTTGCAAATGGAAGATGAAAGATTTGTCTGAAGTCATCTAGTGTAAGAGTGAGTTCTTTCTTGTCCAGCATAAACCTGAGTCGATACTTTGATCCGTCTTCCTTCAAAGTATGCCAGAACTGTGCCATATAAATCCATGGAACGGATGAAGAAGCTGCAATGCTGAATCATAATGGATGATTCTTGATAATATTCGTCAGAATTTTGCTTTCTGGGACTTGCACAGGCTCGATGATAAAACTTTCTTGTTACATCCATAAAGATCATAATCTCTTGTTCGGAAGGGCACAGTTCATCTGGATGAACATCAGCTGCATGTTGCTGTTGTGTCATGATGATTACTGAATGAATACAATTGAGATGTTAGATAACAAACAATTCTGTTTTATATGTTCTGGCAATTCTTTTTGAACATATTTTTGATCAGTTTCTTTCCTATGTGCTTGTTCTTACTTTTTCTAGCAACAATGCCAATAGCTTTATTCTTTTGATTTACCAATTTTTGTGTGTTCTGGCAATTCTTTTTTGAACACACTTTTGATTTGCTTTTTCGCGTATGGATTTAGCTCTCTCTTTCTGTTTTTAGAATATCCTCACCAGAAATTCTTTGTGACATGATACTCTTTCAAGAATGATGAAAATTTCTCTTTTGATTTAAATCAAGACTCTTTTATGAAAAATTAAAGAGAAATCATTCAACTTCTTAAAATTGTTTTGTGAAAGAGTATCATTTTGACACAATAACAGATTTTGAGAACTTTTTCCAGAAACTTTTGACAAAAACTTTCTTTATAAGGATAACATAGAAGCATGTAATCACAAACCCACAACTGAATGGACACTAAGTCACTCACTCCTTATTCTGTTCATTGCAGAAAACGGCCGAAGCCGGACATGACTTAGTCCACTTAAACAATTGAGATTTGGATTAACAACTTCAAGTTATAAAAAAACACTTTTGCTTTCACTTTTTGTCATGAATCCTAAACAATGAAGACAAACACATCTAATTCAATAATTGAATGGACACTAAGTCACTCACTCCTCATTCTGTTCATTGCAGAAAACGGCCTAAACCGGACATGATTTAGTCCACTTAAACAATTACTAATAGATATTTCTGACTCAAAGCTTAGAATTCATAAAAACTTGATTTCTTTGCCAAAATTATTTAACGTTTTCACCACACATGAGAAACTGATCTTTTTGTACCACAGACATTCAAACATTAAACATCATAAACATTAATCATCAAAGTTATTTCTTTCTGAACACAACTTCACATATACACAAATTAAATTTTCACTGAATTTTAACTTCTGACCATTACCGAGTTTGACCTTTTGACTCTACCGAGTTTGAT
Organism: Tanacetum coccineum; assembly: GCA_026074375.1. Taxonomy (NCBI): domain Eukaryota; kingdom Viridiplantae; phylum Streptophyta; class Magnoliopsida; order Asterales; family Asteraceae; genus Tanacetum; species Tanacetum coccineum. The sequence continues at coordinate 13,202 of BQNB010022492.1, read as the reverse complement.
TGCTTGACCCTTTTGAGTTTCTTAAACAAGATAAACACTTATTTTTCCATTTTTCATACTCCAAACAATCAAACTGGATATTTTGTCAAACTCGATAAACACCATACATTTCTGAGTTTCAATTTCAGTTACTAATTAACGATCCCTAAGCTATTTATCACTTATTTACACATACCATTGCTATTATCGTCCTTATTACAATAATTTTCAACCAACTACAAAAAACATAATAAACATCAAACTGCCATCTCGTGTAAACATCAATATTACCTGATTTTAAAAACTCGATAGTGCAAAATAATCAATTATCAATCTGATAATGCTTAATCCACTTACGTTTGAGAAAGAAAAATAATCGAAATCGTTGTAATGAACTCAAAAAGATTGGAATGCATTTCTTCTCAAACTCGGTAAATAGATTTGGTAATAGAAAAAATGAAACTCGAAAATGACATCCTTTCTTATAACCTCCGAAAATATTTTTGAAAATAGACCACTTTTAAGCCCCTGGTACACTAGTTTTGCAATGCTGACCAAGTTCTTTGAAATTTGTTTATAGAATTTCACAAACTCCCCCCCCCCCCCTTGAATAAGGAATTCTTGTCAAAAACTCCCCTTTGAAATGAAATCATGTAAAGTACTTAGTCCGAAAATAAAGATGCTTAAATAAAAACTCCCCCTTGAAACTATAACATTTTCCAAATGTAGTATTTGTAGTATTTATGTGAATGGAAAATTTTAAGAACTCCCCCTTAGATCATGATTATGTATTTTCTATTTGAAAGCTTTTTATAAAAACTTGGATTCATGAAACTAAGCATATGATCTTTTTAAATTATGTTGTTTTTTTTAATATGAAAAATATGTCAAATCTTTTTGGTATTTTGAAATTTTTCAATTTTTTCTTTTGTTTTTTTTTGAAAAAAATATATTACATGTTTTATGTATGAGCTTTTCAGAAGATAACATTGTCAAGCTTTCCTACTGAGTTGAGTCATACATCCCATACAATTCGATGAACTAAAACTCAAAGCGTTCCTTTAGGAACGCCTTAATAAATAGATCCCAGTTGTGTATTCTGTCCCGACAAAGTAAATTTCACATAACCCTTTCTCAACTGTCTTTAATATAATGATTACCGATGTCAATGTACTTCGTCTTAGAATGTTGGACCGGATTGCATGAAATAGCAATGGCACTCTTGGAGTCACAGTACATCGGAATCCGATTGTACTTATATCCATAGTCAAGCAGTTGAGTACGCATCCAAATAACTTGTGCACAGCATGCAGACAAGGAAACATATTCAGCTTCAGCAGTTGACATCGCAGTACAATCTTGTTTCTTTAAACTCCAACTCACGAGCTTTCCACCTAGAAATTGCAATCCTCCTGATGTACTCTTACAATCATCTTTACATCCTGCATGGTCCGCATCTGAATAGGCAATTAGTTCAAATCTGAAATCCTTCGGATACCATAGACCCATGTTATAGGACTGCCTCAGGTATCGAAAGATCCGTTTAACCTCTTTGAGGTGTTAGGTACATAAGCCCTCCTAACATACGACGATAAGTCATTTGATCAGTAGGAGTTGCCATAGGTGTACTCATGGAAACACGCTCATCCAGACCATGTTTCTTTAACAATTCAATGGTGTATTGTGACTACGATTGATAGCCATGAGAATTGATGAACTTGAATCCCAGAAAGAACTTTTAGTTCGACCCATCATCGACATTTCAAGAATTATTTTCATTAGAATTGCCAAACGTTTAAAAAACTAGATTTGAGATCAAAATAATGCATCACATATACTTAAACAATAATATGTCTCATGTCCCCACCTGATGTCATGGAACAAAGTTATGTTAATAATACCTTTAGTGAACCCATGTTCAATTAGAAAAGAAGACAATTTGTCATACCATGCACGAGGTGCTTGCTTAAGACCGTATAGAGCTTTTTTCAACCAGTAGACGTGATCTGGAAAATCTAGATCAATAAACCCTTTAGGTTGGCTGACATAGACTTCTTCTTTCAAAGGACCATAGAAAAAGGCCTTTTGACATCCATTTGAAAAGATAGTGATATTCTTATGCAGCACATAAAGAAATAAACAATCTAAACAGCCTCAAGAACACAAACCGGAGCAAATACCTCTTCAAATCCAATGCCTTCTTCCTGCTTATATCCTTTAGCCACAAGATGAGTTTTGTTTCGAACCACAATATTTTCAGCATCACACTTATTCTTCCAAAGCCATTTGAGAGAAATAATACTCTTTCCTTCTGGTTATGAAACAAGTTCCCAAACTTGAAGTCTCTTAAATTAATTCAACTCATCTTGTATAGACTTAATCCAACTGTGGTCTACCATTGCTTCTTTGATATTCTTTGGTTCAATAGTACTAACTTTTAATGCATACATGCATACTATCAAATATTGTATTTAACCGTGACAGTCCTGATAGGTTTGATGGGTCACCACTAACAGTGGTCTAGAGGATGATATTTTGCCAAATGTGGAGTTTTGAGGTTGTACTTGTGGAATTTCTTCACATTTGATGGTTCTAAAGCCGTTGTAATGACTCAATTTCCTCATGCCTTGGAGGATTATATGAACAAACTGTGCAATAACCATCAATAATAGCAGGTAAAATTCATCAGCCTTAATCGGTCAAAGGAGATTAAGAATTATTTGTCAGATGTAACGTGACAACAGAATTAGCCTCATGATGCGTGTCAACAATGATTGAAGAAGTGGAAGGTGAGTCTAACATGAACTTGATTCGTTATGCAGCAATAATGGGTGTATCAAATACTTTTGCTTATAATATCATTCCAAACAGTTGGACGAACAAATTATCCAAATCTTCATTGGTTGGAGTATTCATTGGTGCAATAGCTGAATAATTCTGATTAGTAGAATCGTTGCAGTCGGTACAAAATAGTCAAGATTAGAAGCCATTGTTTGTAGCTCGTCAAACTTGACATGAATACACCATACCAATTTATTCGCTTGCCAGTATCAATTCACAAACGTGTTGATTTTATTCCTGAATAAACTAATAACCACCACTAATGGCAGCTTTTTGTTTCAATTTACCAAATCATCACACGTATCATTGTTGGATAACACAATGAAGCCCAACACATGAACATAAGCAATGTATCAGTTATCGACCCGGCGTTAATATCACTAAGGTGTTTGGTTGTATCGTGAATGTGGATGATAGACCGATTTTGGAGTAAAACAACTGTAGCCACTGCTTCAGCCCTAAAGAAATGCAGGTAACCGAAAAAAGAATAACCTTGTGCGACATGCCTCCGACAAGAGTAACGATATGTCTTTTAAACTACTCCATTTTTGCTTGAGGTGTTTCGAGCGAAAATCCCCTAGTGAAGCCTAGCATCCAACCATAAACCCTCCAGCTCAAAACCTCGCCTTATAAAAAATCCAACAGACCCATTTACATAGCTCCACAACCACCCAAAAAACAAATGTCCTACCATCGCTAAGCGCCAATCAAAACAATCAGCTCACTCGCGAAACTCCACTAAACAGCGCAGAAAAATAAACCCATGATATTAGAGTAATCATCCACTATCACAAGAATATATTATCTTTCCATTGTATCAAAGCTAAAACCCTTAATGGACCTGCATAAATCCATATTAATATTCTTATTTGAATGTAACACCAATGGCACCACCTTATGACGTTTGGAGTAAGCTTCCGCAAATCAAGCAATTTTTATTTATCCCCTTAATTTAAAATTTCCTCCCTCCAAAACACCCTACAGTCCCACCGTATTCATCCTATACCATCTTAGAAACTTTTGGTAGACCATCACCAAGTCAAGTCTGTAAAGATCCTTAATGTTACCAAACTAAAGAAGTTACCGTCTACGGTTCCATAAACCAGACTTTGTTGAAAGTATTGCTTTGGACATAGACAAACTGAAGAAGCACCCATGTCAGAAAGAGATAGTACCCGACAATCATAAACACGTCCAAACCTTTAGCAAATCATGCTCCTTGCAGATTTCGTACTTAACCATGTTATGAACAAAAGCCACTTCTACATCTCCCTCACAAAAATTATCTCTCAACGTCTAAAGAGGTAATGTCCCATGAACCCTACAACAACTTATACGCAAGACAAATAGTGATCTTGCCATATATAAAATCGTCATACGCAAATTAATGCTGCAAAAATTCACAATCCAAACAAACTGTGCCCATGAATTTCTCAATGACATTTCTCCAATAGTGACTGATCACCCGTCTATGCTTTTAACAACCGCTGACAACACCCACCGCCCTCAAATCACCTCCCCTTGCATCACCCTAAGCGACATACACCCACCAGGCCCCCTAGTCAATCTGACAAACCCATAAAAAAATGCCCCATATAGGTTATACTCAAAGCCCGATGTACTGCCAAACATACGGTTATTTAAAGTTTATCTGCTGATCCACATACCATTTGGTTAGAATCAACTCACTTTTGTGGCCAAATTCTACTTGTTCGAAATCTTATGTACGTTTATAAATGTGACTTACCGATTTAATCGTTCCGCAAAGATATATGTATTACTTTATATACCAAGACGCACAAAGAAACCTTAATCCTTTGCTTTTGGAGGCACTTTACTCAACACCCCCACATCTAAAAGGCAACAACCGCATACGCGTCTCATGTCTTAGATTCTGTCTCATTCCTTAGAAAACCCGCTATTAGGAGCAACATACGAATTTACTCAAGATTTTGGAGTACTAAAATTCGTAGATAAGTTTCTTACGAACATTTAAACGCACCAATCAATTATGATTTGCAAGATATTTATATGACAATGATAAGCATCATTTTGCATACAAGAAATACATAACAAAGTTTTTTTGCTTTTTAAAGCGTCTGGCAACACAAACATCAATACATTCTCCTATTCAAAAAACATTCACAGATGTATTAGATCTTTTTTCTTATTTTTTCCAAACAAAACAAACATTCTTTGGCTGCTTTACATAGAGTTGACTAAAACAACTGTTCGAAACAACTTGAATCTTTACTCATTGGTCTTTTAACTCTAGATTTAGGCTTTCACTCCTGTAGAAGTAAACACTTTTATAGGTCTTGTTAATTTGTGATTCTTTATGTTTGTACAACTCTGTACGTTCCTGGTTATAATGAACATTTTTGTTCGTGATTTCCCCTGTTTGTTTGTTAGAATGAAGTCTGTAAAGTGCACAGTGGTTTTATTGACACAACATGGATTACTTTTGTTTTGGAAACATCTTGTTTTTCCTTTTGAAAAGCGTGTTTGTTTAGTGGTGTGACACAAAAAGAGATTGAGACCATATGTTTTTTCAAACTTAGTATTTAACCAAGACTAAACCTTATCAACTTTTTTTCCTATATCTTGGTTCTTTAACATCGGATATGGTAACAAAAGATCCTTATTCTCAGCACGAATAGCACCATATGCATATGTTTCCTTAGAAACATAAACAATTAATTCATCCAAATCCCTTTTGATTTGAGACCGATTCAATTTATGAAACGAAAAGCTTCCTGAAATTCAATATTGACATCGTCGATCGCGTTCTATTATCAATACGATTGCACTTTAAAATTCAAAGACACTTTCACAATCTTCAATTTTCTCCAACATTGAAATCCAAGAGAACTCAAGAGGTTTTGTGTTTTTATTTCTCGAGTAGTTGAATCCCATTTTATGTTTTTCTTTTTTCCTGTTGTTAAGCTTAATTCAAAATCAACACTTTCTTTTAGACGTAAATTCTTTGAACATCTTTTTCAAGAATTTTATTCTATACTGCAAACCCTATTGCATCTCAAAATATTTTTCTTTTTTTGACCTATGGTCACGTTCATCACAATCACTTAAGATCTTATCTACGCATTCATGATTTAACAACACACACAGCTCAACATCATGTTTGAGAGATGCTTCCAAAAGTTGATCTTTCAACAAATCATTTTGCTTCTCTAGTTCATCAAGCTCACTTTCTGTCGACTCAAAAACAACTTTCATTTCTTTATATCCCTTTAAAATGAGATTCTGAAAGAATTTTCAAGATTAAACCTTCAACCGTAAAGAATTGGTATAACTATGATCTTGACAAAAATTCAATGAGTTTGTATCTCTGTCGGTGATTGATTATAAAAAGCTTAGCTTCAAATTTTAACAGTTCATGTTGTATTGCAAAAGACAGCAATTCAAAACAAACTTTTATCTTTTTCTAATTCTTAGATCAAAGGTTTACTCACTTGGCAAATTTTGTTTGATACCGGTAACTTAGACCACCGAGGGAATATAAGAAGATGATAAATATTTTTGCTCGACAGAAAGCTCTTATTTAGAGAACAATATAAAGCACATTAATTTATTGTAGTTAACTTTTCCCAGCAATTTTGATTATTTTTGCAACACATATTGGATCATTCATTTTTTATGTCATTTAATAGTTGACCTTTGAAGCATCCTCAAGAGTGACCTTTGAACAATTTCAATCTTTTTTGGAGCATGGTCAATTCCCGACAACTACTTCCTCTTGAACATAAGCTCGTCTACTATTTCTTCCAGTATTGCTAGAATTCCTACTTTGAATATACACCTTGTCTCCTGGAATGATTGCTTGATTTCTAGTGTTGGATGAAGCACAAAGATGATTATTTGTTGGATTAGAGAAATTTTGAGTAATGGATTTTGTAAGTAGCACCATCACAAGACTAAAGATCTTCCATAAATGTTGTAACATCATTCCTGCTGGTAAATCATCATCATAATCACAACCACAGACTGTAGGATGTGTCACATAATAAAGATGATAGTTTATGTTTGGGATGATGACCGTTTATTCTACTAGAGCCAAAGGACATAGACTTTCTAACTTCTTCTTACTCTTTGATGCATTAACCATTTTTCTCAAATTGCTGAAGATAAACAAAAAGATCTTTAAACGGAATCCATAGTCAATCATTTAGCAAGACGCACTTGAGTCACATATTTTTCACAACACAAACCATACTAGTTGCAAACGATCATAAACACTTTGAGGCACCTAGTACCAGTTTGTAAAGGATCATGATTACAATTTCGTCTAAATCATTCCAAACCCAGCCAAAACAGTTTGTAGAGGCAGCAACAAGTGCTACCCCTGGTTCAGCAACAAAATAGATCAATTCGTTCATAAAAAGCGTTTCCTTCCTCTCTGCCAACTTTGTTTTGTATAGTTCCCTCAATCAATCGCTCAACTACATTTTTCCCCAACTTATCCTTGGCCAAAGTGCAAGCATCCACAGAATTGGTAGAAATCTCATAAGGAATAGAAATTATAATCCTAATCATGACCTCGATGTTCAGCATCATGAGCAATAAGTTCATCAAACTTCAAGATCCTTTGTCAATTTGCAGATCGTGGTATTGTCCGGAGCCTTCAAAACGAAAAATCATAAACCTCATAAGGGCCTTTAATCAAGTGCTATGAGAAGTCCACTTACGGTGGTCTCTCTACCAGTTTAGATATCGTCTGAATCTACATTGCCCATTGTAATTACCCATACCCCTTTTTAAAGCATAGTAGGCCTTATTCTCAGAACCGGCATCAAGCAAGGGATTGTTGGTATGTTTTGGATTTCGACATGTCTTATGATTCCAAGATAGGATCTTGCTATGAGCGAACTGAGAGAAATTTTTTAAAAGTATTCTATAATTCGATAACAATATTCAAACCTCGGACAAACTGTACACGGATACCCAGTAGTCTGAAGATCGATATACATCCGAACAGTACACAAAACCTGGTAATCTACAAACATTATTGAAACTCGTAAATTCAACTCGGTAAAATAAACCTAAAACTCCGATATTTTAGGCTATAAACCCGGTAGGTCCCAATCTTGAAAAATTCAACATTAAAACTTATTATTTAATAACTACTAATATCATGAAACTAAAATTTAAGCTGACTAGAAAATCCAACAGTCATTAAAAATATCAAATTCGAAAAAACCGCCTAATCCCCGTCATACTTAAACCCCCAAATCGCCCAAAAGAAAAAAACCCCCACAACCCAACCCTCACCCACCCCGACCCATTAAGACATAACAGCCAAAGTGCACCCGCTTCTTATCCTGTCTACATCAAGCATAGACCAACCATATAACCCACAATTAGCAACCCCCGAACCCAAAGTTAAACACAAACAACCACGATAAAACCGAGTTATGAAACTAATCTCTTAACAAAACACATTTTACGATAGAACCGAAAGGTCGAAATAAAATCATATTTTAACAAATATTTCTTATCGAAATTACTACAACTATCACACAGACTCTCTAAAAAAACAAGAATAACACTTTCGAGAATGCTAAACTTCTTCCGAGAACACGAATACCACTTGCGAGAACTGCTAACGAAGTAAAACTACACTCGATAATCCCAAATACTCAAATTTACTGCCAAAATCGATCTTGAAAGCTCAAAATCTTCAACCGAATTCTCTGAACATCATTGTACGCTTCTCAGACACAAATCGAATTCTTGGACGTGAAAAAAAAACATCACAAAACGAACACTCTAATTCTCTATTGGCGATTGATACCACTTGATAGGTCATATTAATCTTGAATCAATCATATCGAACATATATGCATATAAAGAATAGTAGAAAAGGGCAAGTATTTGAAATTTAAATGATATATAAGGGAGGGAAAATGGAAGAGTTTGTTACAAAGGATCACCCTCTAATGAAGATTAGAGGGGTATTTATAGGTGATGGAAGGAGGCTTCCCTTCCTTATTTTCCTAACTTGTCACATCTAGTCCCTAGACGTAATTATGCTATTTCATTCTTTTAGCATAATATACCTTATTACAAACTACTTTGACATTATCAAAAGAAACATTATGACTTAAATAATACAAAATCACATAATCGACACTTTTAATGATCTTAACTGATGGATCATTTACTGAATAGATCTTAACCTTTAGCTTGTAAAGGGTTTGTTCCTTTAGATAATTCTAAAGCAACAATAATGAAACACTGATTTGAACACTATTGATTATGCGGAAACTAATCAATAATGCTAAGAAGAACAATATTAAGAATCACAAAAGAACTTTATTATTATAATCTTGAATCTGCCTAGGTTACAGATTCCAAAGACTATGAATGCTAATCGATCTCATTGATCTGTAAGAACTAAAGCTACTAACTATGCCTAGGGTTCCTTTTATAGACTAAGGAAACCCTAATGGGCTTTACAAAACTCGTATAAAGATCATGCATATCCTTTCCTAAGATATCTCATGCATATCTCATAAACGTTACTAACTATTTTATACTAACAATACTAAGTCAGGAATGCATAATTCCCAGCAATCCTCCCGTAAACATGATTGTTGAACTTGTTTAACTTCATGTTTCTTTAGTGTAAACATCTTGTAGACCAGGAGATGTAGCCAACACTCTGACAATATAATGTTCTTGTTCTGATCTTGATAAATTTTGACTATCTTCACTATCATTTTTATCAGCAACATATTTTCTCAGCAACATCCAACTAAGTTGGCTTTGTAGTTTTTGGTAAACTACTAGCCATTAACGGATTTGATATTCCTTTACCAGTAGCCGTTTGCTCTGGGATAGCCAATTCTTTATTGTAAACAACAAGGTAAATTGAAAACCTTATAGTTTTGAGTAAACTATCAACGGAATTGATTTTTCTTTACCAAAAGCCATTTGCTTTTGGACTAGTCAATGCTTTATTGCCATAACATGGTGCATTGATAACCATATAGTTTTTTAGCAATATCACTATCAACGAGATTGATTAGTCTTTACAGCGAACCTGTTTGATCCTGCTACCAACTCTTCACTGTGAAGCAAGGTGAGTTAAGAACCATACAATTTTTAGTAAATTGTCAACCATAAATAGATTTGAGAAGTCTTTACCAGAAGCCATTTGCTTCTAGACTAGTCAATTCTTGATGTCTGTTAGACATGGTAAATTGAAGACCATTTGTTGTGTGGTGGTTAGCCAACACCCAAACCCTTCTCACTTCCATTCCCAACATTACTCTTCATTAAGCTGCTGCTTAATTAATCTTACCAAATGTAGTGCAGCAGTACTTCCTCTTCAACCTCCAATCCTAAATCAAGCATTCTTTGCAACAATTCCTTGGAGAAAGGGTACCTTCTTTCAACTAGCATATAGATGATTGTCCCATCCTTAAGCTCTAGTATGCAAACTCCACAAGCTTCATACAGCCTCCGACTAACAATCTCCCAATCTTGTTGATTGTTCCAGAAATCACCTTGATCATTTTCTTCTATTGAGGATTCCATCATAATCTTCAAGTCTCCCTAAAGAATCAACTCAATACCTTCTGGTGTGATTTTTGAGTACTGCTTCATCACCAAATCATATAAATGAAACAAATCATGCCTATCAAAAATATAGTATACCAAATCCAGAAGATAGTTTAAATGCCCTGAAGTGCCCAGTAACTCTGTAGACAACAAGGTAATCCCCATTTGGTGATGAAACCTTGTGCAACTTAGAAATAAAAAGATTTTGTCTCCATAATCTCACTATCTATGGTATTATCAAATATAATAATCCTTAGACATTTTCTGTGTTCATCATCACTATCATCATCTAGCGATGGTATTGACCTTTTCCTAGCAATCATATTCACATGACCACTTTTTCTTTTCTTTGTACCCTGCCCTGTCACTTCTTGTTCAGCAAGTACCTTTGCTGTGTCTTCTTCCCGTGGAGTTTCATTGACAACCCTCTTCTTTAATCTCTTCTTTTTAGGGTCTTTAGATTCTTCATTCATCTCCTTAATCTGTCTCTCATCCTCAGTAGAACCAATAGCAATAAAGTTTTTATCAGACCTTTTATCCTCTTTATACAGAACTTGTATTTCTTCAAAGTTCTTGTTCTTCAAATTACCATGCTTCTTTCCTCCTCCATGCTTCAGATAGGTCATCATTTGGTTTCTTAGCTGAGTTTTTGTTGGTGGTCTGCTTCTGATTGCAGCAGCTCTTTGTTGAGCAAGGAACCTCCTTTGAGCAGCAATAATATCATAAAGAAATTTAGCTCTCTCTTCAACTGTAAACGTTTCTCTCTCTTCCTCTTGAAGCCTTGCAGCTAGAAGTCTATCAGCTTCAATTCTATCCTGAATATCATCAAAATCTTTTATAAAGAGCAGCCTTTGTAGCTTCTTCCTCAGCTAACTTTTTGCATTTCCTCTTTTGCTTCCCAATCCTCTTGCACCTTTCTGGCTATTTCTTCATCCTTAGCAAGCTGATCAAACTTTCTTTTAGCTTCATCAACTCCCTCTGACTCAACATCTGACTCAGCTTTTTCCTCAGTACTTATCCTAGCCTTTGCTTTAGACAATTTTAGGAATAAAGCTTCAAAGTAAAAGTACTGATCTTTTGATGTACCCATGGCTAACTAAATCTTCCAGCATCTTTTGATCTCACCCCTTTTAGTTTAGCCATATTTTGGCTTATATTATACCAAAAAAACATTACAGCAATGGTCTTATTCATCACCCTAAAAATTAGTTGTAAGGAGCAGTACTCATCTATAGTTCCAATCTTTGTCACACTAGTACCTTCATCAAGCTTGTCGGTACTAACTTCAGGCTTGACATTACTAACTTTTGGCTTGTCAATACCTTCATCTGGCTTGACGGTACTAACTTTTAGCTTGTTAGTACCTTCATCTGGCTTGACGGTACTAACTTGATCTTCAGTACTAACTCACTTTTGCAAGTAAGCATCTGTCTCCATATAATCTATTGCATCATTAACATCCACATCATCAAAAACTTGATATGTGTGTCGCATTAGAGAGATTTGGGCAGATTTCCTCCCCTATTTGAATACGACTCCTTTTGCATCCACTTTTCTTCAATGATTTCTCTAACTTGGCATTACAGGAGGCCTTATGTTGCTTACCCTTCTTGCAGGCAACACAAGTGTGGTCATTCACAAAAACTTTGGAAGGTAGGCCTCTAACTAGGTGTCCTTTAACAAGTTTGTTTATATTTTTGAAATTCACATGACCTAATCTCCTGTGCCACAATTTAGACGCATTTGTTGTTGCGTTTGCATATAAACAAGTTATACCTCCAGAAGGAACAATGTTCTTTAAATCCAAACTGTACACTCTATTATGTCTAGGAGCTCTAAGTACAACTTGACTTTCATCAAGAAGCTTAAAGCTAGGAGACATGATAAGGCATTCAGTGTCAGTAAAGAGGACACTGTTTTTCTTGTCACACATTTGTGAGACAGAGAAAAGGTTAAACTTAAGTTCATCTACAAAATAGACATCATCAAAGTCTAAATTAGCAGTTCTGATTTTACCTTTACCCGTTATTTTACCTCCTTTGGGATCACTTCCAAAAGCCACAAAGCCTCCATTGTAATCTTTATAGTCTGAAAGATAAGCTTTGTTGCCAGTCATATGGCTAGAGCAACCACTATCCACCACTGCATGATCTTGTAGAATGCTTTCTGGATTGCCCTGCACAATAAGTAAGAGAAATTAGTATCTCTTAGGGACCCAAGTCATCACAGACTTGGATATCCCTTTTGGGTCAACATACTCAAACTTTTTGAGTATGAAAGATCCTTTTTCTTTGGACTCATGATCCATGTAATTTCCCTTGGGCCTCCAAACCCACCTTGACTTCTTAAGGTCATTATCCATCTTACCCTTACCAGTATTAACTACTGCTCTTGTCCCAGCAGTAGTCATATTTTTAACCCTAGAAGTTTTAACATCTTGTTTTAAGTTTTTGGGTCTAAAAGCTGGTTTTGTGTAGTAAGACCTCTTGATTGGTGAATATGAGGCTCTTGGTCTTACATTGTCCATTCTTGGGTAAATTGGTCTAATAGCACTACCAGTTTGTGCTATTTTTGGGGCAAATTTGTTACGCTTTTTAAACCAAGTTGTAGTGCGGACTTAAACAAAAAAAAGTAAAACCCTTTAAATAGTGAGCATGATACTATACACTTTTTCATGCTACACATTCATCAAGTAACACAAAAACAAACATTCATTTAGCTAAATATTATACATACCACCTGTAGAAATACAAACGAGACCTTAGACCAATAATCATACTAGACTTACAAACATACAC
>BQNB010022491.1:49368-62945 GCA_026074375.1 Tanacetum coccineum | reverse complement strand
ATCCTCAAGAGTATCATCAGAATCAAACACATGCAGTTGTTCATTCTTATCACAAAGTTCATAAGCACGATACAACTTAGGAATTTTATCATAAGCTTGTGAAAGAACATAAGGATCGTTATATCCTAAACCCGACATCCGTAAGTTGTCCCGAAAAGCTTTTTGTTCATTTGTAAGCAACCAAAGTATTTTAGTTGATTTGCCCATTTTACAAACAACGTTTTCAAGATCTTTGTTCTTAGCTTGTAACTGAATGATGTCATTCAAATATTTTTCCTCTTTGTCACGCTGTGTTTGATTGAAAATCGTTTGTGTCTTTTGATATTCCTATTTTTGTCTTTTATAGTCAATAACAGCTAAGTCCAATTTATCACGTTGTTGTTTTAGATCTCGAATGATATCTTGATCACGAATAAATTGAGACTGGGCTTGTTGACTAAAATGTTTTGCTTTGCGATCGGCCTCAAGAAATTCGTTGAGATAATTGTTATCCCCTTTGATGTTTTCCAAAACCCGAACCCTTTCCTTATACAACTCAATCTGACTAGTCGAAGTCGTGTTTTGTTGTTGGACTTTTTGAGCAAATAATTGTTGTTTCGCAGCTTCCTGATCTAGTCGTCTTGCTTTTTGATCCGCATCAATGTATTCGTTATAATAGTTAGTTTTATCCTCGTTTGATCTCATTTTCCTTATTTATCACAACGAACCCAAGTAATTTTCAACACAACTAATATTCAACACCAACCAAAAATTTCAATCCAAGTTACCAATTACTTCTCAAAAAATCTTTCCGCAAATAAAACAGTTGTCTAACAATTGTACCATTAAAAAAAATTCCTTACACCAAATCTAATACACAAATTCGTCCCTTTTTAAACTTTGTTGATACCACAAAAATCAGCCCACAATATCACTAAAAAAATGAACGCATCCCCTAAAAAATATCATCCGGCCCAAATCAAATTTGTTCACCAAATATTTTGTTATACACAACTTGGGCCCAAATCCAAATGATACAAACCCTAAAACTGTTTGAGTATATAATACACAATCACTACACAAACCCTAACCCTATCAACGCATACACACACGCCTCTTTTTGTTTATTTCATTCACAGATAACTCTCACATCCAAACCCTAATGCATCAATTCTTTTTCACACTCACACAACCACATACACCTCCCTTATCATATCTCTCTGTCACACAAATCTCTCATACGCTTATCTCTTTTGTTTCACTCAAACACAAATCTCAAAAATGATTTGACACATTCAGTACCAATTCTTACTAAACACAATACTCTTAAAACACGAACCAAAACATAAACCCACGAACCACAACGACTTACAACAAAACGATTGAAGATGACCCTGGTAAGCTAGATCTTTTGATTTTGTGTTTCAGGACTTTCTTTTCCTTGTTCCGAAAATAAGTCTTACCGAATTTGTTTTCAAGATTAGTGTTGGATCTGTGACGAATCCACTTTTTGTGTTCTTGGTCTTTTTTTAAAGATCTATGACATATATTATGTAAACACAAAAAAATGGTAACTGAGATCTTTTAAAATTTAAAGATTCGTTATTTTCGTTTCTTGTTTATCTTTATTAGACCGAAACCAGATATGAACACAACATACTTGTTTTTGTTCTTTTCTTTATGGGTTTCGAATATTAACCAAGAAACTTGTGTTTCAACAAGATCAATGATGAAAATTCTTATCGTGTTAAAGATCTTTAAGATCTTGGTAACTTTTAAGCACAAACACACAAAGATAAAGTCTGGGATCTATTTTCTGTTATTATTTTCTTTTCCGAAATTGTATCTGTCGAAATTAGTTCCGATTTTCTTTCTTTTTGAATTCCAATTTCAATGTAGAACACAGATCTGTTAGATCTTCTTACTCTTTTCTGATAACCCTTGTTTAGACTCAAAACGCGTTTCGAATTTGACTAGTTTGACCAAAAGTCAAACTTTTAACTTTGAAAGTCAAATTCAGTAAAATCGGTTATTAATCCGAATTTGATAATAAGCACTAATAAGCTGATTTTGTACTAATCTTGCCACGACTCTTACGATAAAATCGTAAGCAATCAATTTCAGTTGCATAAAACACAACTAAAATTAGCAAAATAAGCACAAAACAAGCTGATTTGACCAAAAATAAGCAGTTTTGACTCGAAATAAGCTCACGAAAATAAGCTGAAAAACAGAATAAGCACACGAAAAAGACAGAATAAACACAACAGATAATCAGGACCGAATAAGCTCGAAATAAGCAGAAAATAAGCTCAAAATAAGCTGCTGGAATAAGCTGTCGGAATAAGCTGACCGAATAAGCTCTCCTAAACAACACTAAATCGCTCCTGCAACTCTGATACCACTTTTTAGGTCTTGTATTTAGGATCAATAAGCAATAGAGTGTGTGTTTAGGTGTTGTGTGTGTGTTTATTCTAGAGAGAGAAAGATAGAAAGTTAGAGAGAGAAAGAAGGAGAAGGAAGATTAGAGAAAAGATTAGAATGAAATTAGAAGACACCCCTCATTAATGAGGAGGAGGTGGGGTATTTATACCCATTTTACAAAGAAGAGCAAGGAGCATCTTGTCTCTTAGCTTTTAGCTATTTGTCCGGTCTCGTGACTTTATTTAAGTCACGAGCCTATCACCTAACCTATTACACAATATTATTTCTTTATTTATTACAAGACTTTTATCTCAATAAGATCGTCACTTTTATCATTCCTAACATTAAGTCTTTCGACTCTTCAATCGCCGTGACCTTTGCTCTCCAATTAGGATGTAGAGCTCTAAGAAACTTTCTTACGTAGTTCTTATTAGAATAACCTTCATCAAGAGCTTTAAGACTAGTAATAATAGTATTAAATCTAGCAAAAACACTATCTATAGATTCGTCTTCGGAAATGACGAATTGTTCATATTGTTGAACCAAAAGGTCGATCTTATTATCTTTGACTTGGCTATTACCTTGATGGGTGATTAACAAAGTTTTCCAAATTTCTTTTGCCGTGTTACACATGAAAATTCTTTCATATTCTTTTCTTGGCAAAGCATTGTAAATAACCATTTTTGCTTCATTATTTTTCGCAAGTCTCTTTTTGAGATCATCGGTTTGTTTTTCAAAAGGGATAACCTCATCTAATTTGGTTTCCGGATTTTGTACAATAGGTTGAAAATCACCATTGGTAATAACATGCCAAAGATCTAGATCTTTTGATTTAACATATGTCTCGAATCTATTTTTCCAATAAATAAAACTATCGCTTTCAAAGAGTGGTGGTCTTTGCATAGATTGCCCTTCTAGATATTTGTCGGAATCCATAGATCGATCCAAGCTTTAAAATACAATATATTTTAAAAATCTTGAGTGACCTTGCTCCTGATACCAATTGTGGAAACTAGAAGGGGGGGTTGAATAGTTTACACGTTTGTTTTACGGTTTAAAAGTTTACTTTCAAAAATGTATAGATCCGAGTTATATGTTCAATCAAATCACAATATGAACAAGCAATAACTATCTAAACTAAAACTAGATAACAACAATAATAATGTAAAGAGATAAGGAAAGAAACAACCAAACCAAGACACCAAGATTTTATAGTGGTTCGGCTACGAAGCACCTCTTCGCCCTACTCCACTCCCCGAGTATCCGACTCGAGATTTCACTATGTCAACAAGCTCCCTTTAGGCGGAGAAAACCGTTTACACGTCGCTTACGTTATTTTCCGACACTAAGCTAAATGTCGAGTCCTAATCTTAGCTAGAACCAATCTACCACTTCACAAGATATACACACTCACAAGATCTACACTATCGGATCTACACAATATCCGAATCACACAAATACACAAAATAAATACAATAGAGTTTTGGTACTTAGAAGAAAAAAGGATAGATCACTAATTAACACTTCGTTTCTTGACGAATACGAGTGTTCTTCTCTTGCACTTGAATGAGAGGGAAGAGATGAGAAGAAGAGATTAGATCACTTAAAACAAGATCTAAGTATGTTAGTGATCAAGAGTTTTAGTGAGAGAAAGAAGGTTTAGAGAGAGAAAGAAAAGACTGAAAAATTTCGTGCAAAGAAGAATAATTTTCTGCTGGGAATGAAGCAGTATTTATAGGCAGGGAATCTCAACGGCTCTCTGGGGGTGGTCCCGACGGTCCCTTATATATAAGGGGGCTGTCAGGCCTATAAGGGGGCCGCCGCCTAGACTCCGCTCTTTTTTTTGTCTTTTTGTGAGGAAGGTTGTATCTGGTGTAGAAGCTTCCGTTTTGAAGGAAAAATTTGAATTTCAAATTTGAATTTCAAATTTTAAGTTTTTAATAAAACTTTTTATTTTAATTATAAAATATTTTGTAAAAGTATTTTTAAGAAAATACTTTTATAGAATTAAAAGTGAGGATTAAGAGAAAAATATTTTCTTGATCACTAATCATGCTTAATTAATTTGTTTGTCTATACCTTAAGTGATCACTAATCTTAGAAATGAAATTTTACATTTAATAATTTGTAGACGTTTATTTTTATTGTAAACGTTTTTACATTTTGTTATTATCAAAATGTTGAGAGGTCGAAAATATAAATAACGTTTTTAAGCATTATTTGTATTAACATGAGTGGTGGGTTAGAAAGTCAAAGGGCTAAAGGGGTAAAAATTGTTAAAAAAATAAAATGTATGAGCTAAAATATCACATGGGCAAAAAAGGATAACGAGAAAAGTGAATTAATCTAGTGCCACGTCAAACGATATTCTATATGAGTTAAGATCAACATAGACCCATTATTTGTCATAGATCCAATGAACCAATCATAGCCACTCATTTTTTCATCAAAACTAAAAAAACTCATTTTTCACCTCTTTTTTAAAAATAAAATATCTTACAAACGGTAAATCGTCACACGACAAAAAATACACCATCGCGACGAGTATTTTTTTATCTTTCAGTAGACGGGTGACACTATATACTTTCGATGAACTTTTTTTCGATTTTTTTTTCAGTAACGAATTGCGAAAATCATATATGATTCGTGTAACGAATCATATATGATTCGTATAACGAATCATATATGATTTCATGAAATCATATATGACTTCATAAAATCATAAAAAAAAGTTCGTCGAAAGTACATAGTGTCGCCCCTCTATAGAAAGATAATTTAATTCTCGTCGCGATGATATGTTTTGTTTTGCGTAACGATTAACAGTGTGTGAGATATTTAATTTTTAAAAAAGAGGTGGAAAGTGAGTTTTTTTATTTTTTATGAAAAAATGAGTGGCTAGGATTGGTTCATTGGGTCTATGACAAATATTAGGTCTATATTGAACTTTTGGCTATTCTATATAGGGTTACCATATGGAATATTAATAAAAGATTTGCATTCTTTAGCAAAATTAATACTTTGATGATTACAAAAGAAAAATGTAAAAAATTTGATGCTTTTTTAGACAATTAACCATATAATTTACTAGTATTATTTTACCATTTAAAATGATCACATATACGTGTATCACAAAATTTTAAAAGGTATAAATATGTTGTATTTGAGTATTCATTTTTTCTCGAGTTGCAAAACTTTCTTATATAAGTTTTTAGATTTCGTAGATGTTATGTGCACTTTTAGCTCAAAAATATTTTATTTATCGTGTTATTGTTTTTCCCTAAATATATACACAGGCTTAAAAATTGTTACTTTTTAAGATAAAAGAGGAATATTGGTTTTTGCAGGCGACACTTTATGTAGATGCAACTTTTGAACCCATTGCTTTATGTATAAATCTGTAAAATTAACATGATTAGGCATATGATCTGGAAATTTTATTCGACCACTTCATGTGAAGCATTTCTTTTAATAACTTTAGAATAAAGAACATGTATATAATCCAGATAAAAAAAGCAACTACCACTTTCTCTCATTTGGTACAAGGAAGCTATAAAATTAGAATCTAAGTAACTATCCAAGTCCTTTCGACTAACACAAGATGACGTATGACAGCATTATATCATCGGATGAAGATGAGAACAAACTCAAAGATGGATCCAAGGATGTACATGTGTATACTTGAAGACGATTACTAGAAATGTCTTTGAAAATTTCGATCACAATTAAAAAAAAACAACAAAGTTTTAATGCCATAAATTATACAAACGCATTGGATTTTTAAGTCGATGACTAATATAGAAGTCCCCTTTCTCTTCTGGAAGTACCACTTCAATTCGTTGTCCATAAACGAAGTCAAAAGACTAGCTTTTATTTATACTTTTATTGCCCTACACCTTTTGGTCTTCTTTGTGAGCCACTATCAATAAGACAATAATAACCAAATAGAATTAAAAATACAAGAAAAGTATAATACTCCCTATTTGGTCCATTCATGTATTGAAGACGTTATATGCTAACCAGGAAAGTTGAAAACGCTATTATAACAAACAATAGTGGATGCATTTAAATAAAATTCCTTCCAAAACACAAGATTACATGATGAACTTCCAAATATATTTCCAAAGATGACACCTGTAATATTTTATTGTTGACCAGGATAATAAAATATAAGAAATGACATATTCACATAATTTTTACTAAAAGTGTTTCACAATATAGTAAAATTATTTGTCCAATCAATACAATTTAAAAATAAATAAATAAAAAACTGTTTTGGTTGAACAAATGATTTTGACACATATTGCATCAAAATATCATTTCTCATAAAATGCATTTGACATACAAAGCACTTTTCTCCGCCTGTCAAAAAGATTTTTTAAATATCATTTACAAGTTTCTTCTTTGGTAAAACAGTTCCAAATTTAGACATATGTTGTTTTAAGTATATTCAACAAAATGACAAATACTGTACAAGCTTCTATTTTGTTTCTTTGGGTCAATTAGTAGGTTTTGAGGTCAGACAAATTTGTATCGGCGTCTCTGCAGCTGCGGCTGCTAGCCTATATGAACCATTCAATTTTGTGCATATTGAGAACCAATTTTACAAGCGACAAAACGACCAACTAAATTTACGTATTTACATATAGATGGTTTAGTATTGAATAATTCAAAGTTTAATATTTTTTTTTTGAAACGCAATGCTTTTATTAAGAGGCCTTAGCCAAAAATAACAAAGGCAAGAATACACTCGAAAACGGACTCCAAGAAGGAGGCCAAAACTACAAAAACAAACAAATCAAGACACCTAAACACCCACAAGAATAGAACACAACTAGTCCGAGGCCATCTCAAAAGAAGCACCTGGATTCGACACCCATCTAGACCAATCAAATTCAATTCTCGGGCATCTATTGGAGATCCAAAGAAGAGAGAGATTGAATGCTCGGAAACACATCAACATCCCTAATAATTGGCCTTTCCTCCTCACGAGCATGGACGTTGTTGTTACGCCATCTCCAAACAGCCCACATGACAACTAAGCACACACCATGAAAAATCTTATTTCTCCACTTGTTGTTTAAGAAAGATTTTGATCCTACAACCATGTCCTTTATCAATATAGATGGAGACTTCCATGGAATATGCCACCAGGCTCAAAGTTTAATATAACAAAACCAAAAACACACATTCGGTCCAGTTTTGATCGGTCCGATCCGATTTTTAAACGTGATCAACCCTAAATACAAGTTTCATTATTAACCACCTGAACAAGCCGGTTCAGACAAACCTCAATTCCAAAATTAATATAGAATATATTCGAGGTTTAATCATATACATAAAGTGCTAGAGTTAATGAGATACAATTCTACAAGCGACCAAATGATTGTCATAGCAATATGTGTGTATATGTCGTTTTGCAAGATATAAACCATAAGGTTCATTTATATCGTTCCTTTGTGCTCTAAATGTTGATATGAGATTTTGAACTACGCCAAGGAAATAAAGCGAAGCTAATATTGGTTCATTATAGAATCAAACAAGTGTATTCAATATATTTACATGTTATGACATACTTTGTTTAGTTTCAATGTATTCTTTTGGTTTTTGCATACTAACGTTTTTGTAAAGGATAGAGATTCTCAAAAGTTCATACGAACTTTACCGGTAAAGTTCTCTCACAAACATAACCGTGAGGCCTACTGAGGGACATGGTTTACTTTATTCTTGAGAGAGAACTTTACCGGTAAAGTTCATTATAACTTTAAAGGATCTTCATCTTTTTTGTAAATTGTAACCGTAATCATCTTACCTATATAGGGCGAAGCCCAACCCAACACACGTTTTAACCCATATCTTTTTCCTAACCAAACTAATTTTTCTTTGGAACAACTTATTCCTAATTAAAATAATCATCACTTATTACTCAAAGGAATTTTTTGATACTTTTAAAAAGAGCACTTTCGTATTGACAAACTCGGAATATGTGTCTTTTTATAATTCAATGCATCTTGGTTTGAGGGTATAAAGAAACACAAACTTTAATCGTTGAGTTATGCTACAATGTTAAAATCATCATCCTCATGTGTTTACATCTCTTTTACGAACATTTCTTATATAGGTGGGGATATGAGGGTTATATGTGAGAGTTTTTGAAACGTGTCATGCATCTAGTGGAGAAGTACATATTCCATTAAATGCTCCCATTCTTGAAAAGGCAACCACCATGCTTTAGGGAATAACATTAACAATTGTTCCCACTTTTATACACTCTGTGTACTTGTTTGACTTTTTTTGCTTTTAAAAAGTTTCCGCCCATATATCATGCTTGTTTTAGAGATAGAGTATTCAGTCTGAAAGACTTTGTCAGATCTCAGCGGCCCTTATGTTGTTTGTAGCTTAGGTACTTTACTCACTAATACCGCATCAATGAGGTTAAATATTTCTTCTGTTGGTCTTCGACGTCCTAAAGCTTGTTCTTGATTGAGCTTTGTACAACACTTCATAACTGGGGTAAACCACTCATTGATTCTTCAGTGAGCAACATACTCACTCGTTCATGAGTGAGTGACATACACTCAGGCTTTTTTTATGTTTAAATATTGTTAGATACAATTGGGTCAAATTTTTGGCCTAACAATCTCCCCCTATTTAAATATACAAATAGCTTGAGTTATCATCTTCTTTGTTCATGGGTTCACTTATCAAGCTCTGATTTTGGAAGTGATGAGACTTTCTTTAGTCTTTGAAGAACACCAAAGATGACTTCCTGAGTGTATTCACTCAGGGACGAATTCTACACTTAGTCCATTCTATGCTTAAATCATTGTCAGAGACCGTTAGACACTAAATTAGCCCAACAATCTTTCCCTATGTATAATACAAATAGCCTAAGTGAATTTTCAGATGTAAGTGAGAACAAGAAGTTCCTCTTACAAAATGATTACAACAATAAATAAAATAAAATTAGTAAAGTAGTTGTGGTTGCTAAACTTTGTTTAGACTTCTTGTTCAGGGATTTCGAAGTTAGGGGACTTTCCATATTTATGTTCACGAACAACTATTATAACTATTATGTGTAGTGCTCCTTGATGCTCCCTCCTCCCCTCCCTGATCATCCTTCCTCCCAAAGCACTCCCTGATGCTCCTTCCTTTCATTACGTCATCGGGTCCCTCATGCTCCTTCGTCCATGATGCTCTTTCCTCCAATTAAGTCATCATGTACCTTGTTAGCCTTATTTTTATATAAGTCGAACAAGAATGTCATCGATCATCTTTGTAATAATTAGTCTTGTATTGTAATAGGCTAGTCGGGTTCAACGAGCTTGGACTTTAAGCTAATATTGTTCATGTTTAGGGCTAAAGCCCCACACAAGCCAAGCCCGGCCCATGAAGAAAGTCCATACGCCTACTAGAGGGTATGTGACTATAAATAGAACCCTCTCCACACATGGAGAGGGTGTTGGTTACCATTTCTTGTATGTGTAACCATATCAAACTCTCTCCTTTCAATCTAATATTCTTCCTTTCCTTTTCTCTTTTTTTCTTCTTTGCTTATTCGTGTCTTATGGCTTATTGGTAGAGCTTATTGTGTTGTGATATGGATTAAGGTACTGGGATAACACGTGGTATCAATCGCCAAGGGGTTTTTAAGGTGTTTGATTCGTAGCTTATATCTTATTCGAAGCTTATTTTGGTTTCAAAGCTACGACTTATTTTTGGGTTTTAAGCTTTTTATAGTTTTGATTTTCTAGTTTTTTTGTAGGTTTAAATCTGTTTATTCTAGCTTTTTAATCACCTAGCTTATCTAGTTCTAGCTTATTTTTGTTTTTTTTAATTCTATTCGAAAAAAAAGTGGAAATTTTTTTGGTGTTACAAATGTTAAAGTTTGTGTTTTTATGTTAGATATAGGCTAGATTTAGTTTGTTGTGCAAAAAGAATCATTAAAAACGATCAAAAAGTGTGTTTTTAAAAAGTTATTTTCCGGAAAAGTTTGAAGACTGAGGTTTATGTTTGAACACGGAGGTTTATGTTTGAACACTGAGGTTTATATTTGAACACTGAGGAATATGACATGAGTTCTGTGGTTTATGTATTTCTGCGGTTTATATAATAATACTGCGGTTTAGGTTACTGCGGTTTATGCTCTTACAGGTGTTCGTTTTTCTGCGATTTATGACATCTTAAGGAAACGAAATTATGCCAAATTTTACATTTCACTACGGTTTATGTAATTAGTCTCTGCGGTTTATGTACTGACATTTCTCTGCGGTTTATGTTCTGAAAACTTCTGCGGTTTATGTTCTGAAAGCTACTGCGGTTTATGTACTGACATTTCTCTGCGGTTTATGTTTACAAAGTTCTCGGCGGTTTATGTAAAGAAAGATTTATGCGATTTATGTCAAGTAAAGTCTCTGCGGTTTATGACAAGAAGCCATTGCGGTTTATGTAGAACCTTTCTTTGCGATTTATGTTTACAACGTTCACTGCGGTTTATGCACTTCAAGGCCACTGCGGTTTATGACACTGAAATAGGATCACCGAAAATTACTCTCTGTTAACAATTTCGGTACTCATTTTCGGTTCAACCAATTTCAGTGAAACCCATTTTGGACTATTATTGTATCAAATTCATTTGGACTTCAAAGACACATACTTAAACAATTCCTACAAGGAACACAAGTACATTTCAAGAAAAAGTTAATTTCATGGTTTCTTCTTGATTTAGTAAAATCCCGCGAAAGTCTCACTTCTTTTCTCGGTTTAATCAAGACTTGTAAAATCTCATGAACTATAATTCCATAACATAGCACAATCACAATCACTTCATAAAACTTAAGATCTGATATCCATTCACAACAACATCAAAATGACAAATATCAATAACAACTTGCAAACTCAAACATCAAATGCTCTTCACAATGCCATCATGGAAGCTGGTGGTAAAGACCATCCACCAATGTTAGCACCTGGTAACTACGTTCACTGGAAATCCCAAATCAAGAGATACATTGACACCAAACCTAACAATGAACTCATCCACTATTGTCTCCAGAATCCACCTTACAAATTCAAATGGGCTAAAAGAACAATTCCAGTTTCAGATGGTAGTTCAGAAACCACTATAGAAGGGTACATGGAGAACTATAAGAATGTTTCACAAGACATTAAGAACCAATTAGATGATGAAGCTAAAGCTATTCAGATAATTCTCACAGGGACAGATAATGATATCTACTCCACAGTTGATGCTTGTCCAAATGCATGTGAGATGTGGAAAGCTATTGAAAGGTTGAAACAAGGTGAGTCAATCAATGTTCAAGATCTTGAAACCAATCTGTATTGGGAATTTGGAAAGTTTACATCCAGGGATGGTGAAACACTTGAATCGTATTACTCAAGGTTCTACAAGATGATGAATGAGCTAGTCAGAAATCAGTGAGATGTTACCAATCATCAAGTAAATGTCCAGTTCTTACTTCAATTACAACCAGAATGGAAAAGGTTTGTGACACTTATTAAGCAGAGTCAAGAGTTGAAGACTGTCTCCTACTACAAACTCTATGACATTCTGAAGCAACACTAGAACGAAGTCAATGAGATAAGAGCTGAAAGACTAGCACGTACTGCTAATCCACTTGCACTTGTTGCTCAACAACAACCAATTTACCATCCTCAAAACCATCCTACTCACTACACTCAAAATTCCTCAACCAGACCACAACAAGCTGCTACCAGAAACAGAGGTAAAACAATTGTCAACTCTCCTCAACCTACTTATAATCAAGAACCTGCTATGATTGCTGAAGATGATGAAATGTCAAAGGAAAAGGAGATTGATAAACCCATGGCTTTAATTTCTTTATCCTTCAAGAAAATCTACAAACCTACCAACAACAACCTTAGAACTTCATCAAACGCCATTAGAGCAAATCAGGATAATACTCCAAGAATCAACAGAGGAACTGGGTATGATAATCAGAGGACAGTCAATGTTGCTGGGGCTAGGGAGAATGTAGGTACACAGGTGGTACAACAATCTGGGATTCAATGTTATAATTGCAAAGAATATAGGCATGTAGCAAGAGAATGTCAAAAACCGAAACGGGCAAAGGATGCAGCTTATCACAAGGAGAAGATGCTATTGTGTAAGCAATTGGAAGCTGAAATCCAGTTGAGTGCTGAACAAGTTGATTGGAGGGATGACACTAATGATGAACCTGAAGATCAGGAATTGGAAGCACATTATCTATACATGACACAGATTCAAGAGGTTACTCTAGATGCTGCTGAGAATTCTGGACCCATCTTTGATGCTGAGCCGTTGCAAAAGGTACAAAATGATGATGATAACTATAATGTGTTTGCTAATGATAAGGAATTTCCCGTGCAACCTTAATCTATTAATGACACATATCTGGATGAACAAGGTGATATAATATCATTACTATTTCATTAGATATGAGTAATAATGGAGAAGAGGCTGACCAGGATGATGATGATCTTGCTAAAGAACGTGATTTGCTTGCTTTTTTAATTGAAAAACTAAAATGTGAAATTGAGGATTTCAAAAACAAAAATAAAGGTTTAGAATCATCAAATTGTAAAACCCACATGAAAATACCAGGAAGTTTAAAAATTTAATAAATAATAAAATCTTACAAGTAAACGCATGAAATTAATATATCACGACAAGTTATATTCAAGAAATTAAAATTTACGAAAAACACGAATACGCGAGAATACGAAAATTTGTCACGAAAAATAAAAGTTAATCTTTCTTTTTGGGCTTCCTAGCCGACGCCCCACTTCAGAAGAAAAAAAAGGCCCATTTTAATTAATGATGACCCAAGCCCAATGTTCTATATATATTAACCAAGTCTAAGTATCAAGTCTTTTAAAAAAAAAAATTAAAGGAAACCCTAGTTCTTCTATATTCGGCCGACACCACAAGGGAGAAAACAAGAAGAAATTTTGATCTTTGTTCGTGATTCCACTATCGTCATTCGTTCTTGATTGATCCTTGATCAATCCCCGTAATTGGTAATTCATAAAACCTTCTTTATTTCTTTCTTTTGAATATTTTACTTGCATGAAAATTCATATCATGAAATAATAAATGTACGCATAAAATAACACGGGAATGAATGACAAATGATAATGTCTAATTTATTTTT